>JAULLG010105404.1:0-13299 GCA_035668355.1 Sarracenia leucophylla
CGGGGATTGATTTGATTAGTTCTGTGGCTTCTCTTGCAATGCAAAATTGTTATTGACTAGCTCATTACTGGTGAAAGGTATTTTAATTAGGCTCTTATTGTTTCAACGTAAAATATTTTATAGTAAATTATTTCACCTATTTTCAGTGTGTGGTGGTTAAAACAACGTAAGATATTTTTTCGACAGACTATTTTATGTCAAAAGAATGAAATTAATTTACATAAAAGGAGTGTAAGTAATTTTCCATGTTAGCAGCAGTAGTGTGGTGGTGATACTAGCGGGAATGGAGGCGGCAGTGGTGTAGGTGGTGGTAGCGGCATCTGTGGTGGCACTGATAGTGGGGGTGGTGGAGGTGGCGGCAGCCTTGTAGGTGGAGGTAGCAGCGGTGATGGCGCGACGGCGATGATTATGGCGGCAGTGTGGCGATGACGGAGGCGGCGGCGGCGGCGACAACAATTTTAGTAGCATATTTTGATAAATAAACTGTTTATTAAAGATACTTGAAATAGGAATTATTTATTTTGTAATATTCAAGTCGTATTTTTGTCATTATTTGGAATGATAAGATGTGGATGATTATGGGCTTGTTTGTAAAATGATGGCTGGTATCTTAACTTTTTGTGTTACTGCTTTGTTGGTTGAAACCTTCCTAGTCCCCTCTCTTTTGTCATCTATCCTTTCTTATGGACATTTTCCTTGCCTTTTGATGTTATTTCAACTTGTCGACTTCTAAGTTGATTTACATAATAATACGGCCCCTTTGAGCCACTGTGAATGGCAGCAAAAAATGTTTCCTATAAGAATGGTAAAAGGCAAAAAATTGTTTCTTAAAAGAATGCTAAAAATGCCTTCTGTGGGGGGTGATTGTGTGAGGTTAATGAGGATCACATGTCAGTGGGATCTTCAGTTGCGTATGTGGTAATGTTGCATCTTCGTGCCTTTCAAAAACTGCAGGTAGTTGTGCAAGACCTTTACAGATTATGCCGGCAACTTATGTAAGTTTCTTACCATTCATGAAGTCGTGTCTTGCATTTCAGAAAGCCATTGCCTCCACCACCAAACTATTTTGTTCCCAGTACCCCTGCTACTAGAGTTCATGCTCCATTGGCAGCTGTCCCGAAGCATCTACTGTATAAAGCAAGGTAGATGGCTATCATAAGGTGCCAAACTATAGGACCTATGCTCTTTACGTATGTGCGTTTGGATTTTAGCCATAAATAAAAGGTCATATTGCTAATTCAGCTTACTGTATTTGTTTTCAATGGGATTGATTGTGGGTTTAAAGACATTTGTGAATTTTAAAACTTCTACCGAGCGGTGTGCGCAGGAAAACTGTATTCTACTGTTGGACTGGGAAGTAATGCTTTCTGTGACAGATGCTATTCCTTTTTGCTGCATAAAGTTATCTTTTGCTACATCATTAGCGCTGAAAATTCAAAGGTGCCAGCGTTGATCTTTTCTTCTTTCTTTGTCAGATGGTGGTCAATTTAGTGCACTGTATGATACTTGCTATCCGGTTCTGAAAACTGAGTGGAATGGGTTAAAGTCTACTGGAGATTTACCTGCAAAAGAGGTACAAAACTGAAGACCACAATTGTTTGATCCCTCACATTAATACTGGATTTCTTATTTTATTATTGGTGTTCCGTACTTCTGTGGCTGTGTTTTGTTTTATTGATTATCATAGAAAATGATCGGTGTTGGCAACACCAAGTATGGGCTTGTTGAGTTGCGTATTATCTGATTCTGCTATATAATGTACAGTTCAACCCAAGCATGCTGAATGGTGACAGCAAAGGATTTTTGGATCAGCTGGTTGAGGCCAACTTTAACACCAATTTTAGGCAACTGAATTCTGAGATTCTTATTTGCTTATTTTGGAGGTTATTAGAGGGGTTTGTTTCAAGAATGCCTGCAGATTTCTCATTGGTTGGTGATGCATGCTATTTATTTTGATTTATTTATATAGCTAGTTATTTTTTTCTGGGTGTGGTAGACTTCACCATATCGTAATAGCTGGTTTAAATTATTGATATCATTGGTGAACATTTTGTATTTCTTCCAGGATGATAATGGGAAGTGGATATGCACACTTCAGGATCTATATGTATTTTTTGCCGTATCTCAGTCGAAGAATGTTTTCCAGAAGCATCTTGACTTCCTCGTTACAAAATGCAAGATCTCTCCAGTTCGTTTTTTGTCAAAGATTTTCACTGCAGAAGGTTTTGACCACAGCATTCTCCTCTGTTGTGTGTTCTGTTGCAACTGTGTTATTAAGTGTTTTTTATTTTGTTTTAAGAAACACTTTTGGAATACATATTGATTGACTATTCTTCATTTGTATAAGTTGTCAGTTTCATATTTCTTGCAATCAATTTCTCAATTTTGAAAAAGTTACTAAACGTACATGATATTCTGTTCTGATCTTCTAGTTTGAGTTCCAGGAAGTAGGCGCTATTGAAAGCTTTCAAGTTTGTAACTATTCGTGAATACTTTTTTCTTTTTTGGAATGACGGATTAGATGGGAACTGTATAGTGTAGGGTGCTTTAAAATTCCTGGAGAAATACGTGAATAAATCAATAAAGAATCACAAATATGCGCATTGCTTCCTATCATGACATGGGGTGGAATGGTTTGGGGTAAAAAACTCAAACAAAAAAAATTCAAAAACCTTGAATTGTTTCACTTGTGGAAATGGCCTAATTGTTTGGAAAATGAAGACTCTTGAAAGTGAACCTTGTCAAATACAATTCCAAAACAGTTAGTGTGGATGCTAGATGGTATAGCATATTATCAACTTGGTCTCCGTATGAACTGGGATGCGGATTGCCCTGTACTCGCTTGGGGGCATGTGGACATCTAATTCAGTTCACACGTCTCGAATCTGCAGGAACAAGTAGGCTTCCTTGCTTTACTCTTTGAGCTTATAGGATAGCTCTCATCTAAATCAATAGGTAAAATGGGATTAGAGCCTTGCTCCTATTTCCTTAGGCTCATCAAGGATGA
Organism: Sarracenia leucophylla; assembly: GCA_035668355.1. Lineage (NCBI taxonomy): Eukaryota > Viridiplantae > Streptophyta > Magnoliopsida > Ericales > Sarraceniaceae > Sarracenia > Sarracenia leucophylla. The sequence goes on from JAULLG010105404.1 coordinate 3,008, forward strand.
CTCACTCTAAATCTTCATTTGCTTCTGCTCATAGGATAGCACCTTCAGGAAGTTCCTACTAAAGAAGGGGACTCTTACAGGATGTGTTATTTCTTTGGTAAGAAATCTACAGGAAGAACCAGGAAAGCCAAGTTTCCTTACTCAAATAGGCTTCATGCCTATCTATATCTATTGAGCATACTGCCACAAATAATATATTTTAATCATTCATCATAACTTTTTGGATCGTTTTTTGCTTGTCTAGATTGTCATTTTTGTGTGATGGCTTTGACATGTGGAGTTCACCCCTCATCTCATTTTGATGTTTCCATTTTGCAGGTGCTTTTGTTGCCGTTCAAGTTGAGAGCCTTCATTCTTTTGCGTTTCTTTGTTCTCAGTTGGATGAAAGCTTACATTTTCAGCTTCTTGCTGAATTTCCTTCACTTCTTATTCCACTATCGAGTGAGAACCAGGTTTCAAAACAAATTCTTTACTCTGTCCATGATCTTGGCAGTCTTGAGAAATTTTGTGTTCATAGAATGGCTTCCTATGGCTCGTAATTCTTCTTAAGATTTCTGATGTTTTTTGCTCAATAACATTTTTAATGTTTGCTTTAGTAGCAGTACACGGTTGCTTTTGTAGAATTTATTTATTTATTTATTGTTTCAGGATATACGGATTGCTGCCATGAGCTGCATTGAAGGGTTGTGCACACTGTGTACTCGTGTTAATTTGAAAAATGGTAAGCATTTCAGTATCCCATTTTGGGTCCTCCATCATATGCTTCGAATATCGGGTCTTTATTCCATTCTTAAAATTGACAGGGCAAAGCACAATCTGGAGTCATTTTCTTGAGGAACTTCTAACCCTGATTGTTCAACAAAGGAGGCTAATCCTATCCGACAAGAACGTTTTGCCTTCCTTTTTAACATCTTTGCTCAGCTCTTCGTGCCATAGCCTTTTAGTCCCTCAGACAAATGGACACAGGTTTCCATCTTTTGTTATAGTTAGTTTTCATCATATGATTATTTAATTGATACTGCCATCTTCTTTCTCTCCATCATTAACCTTTCATTTTGTCCGCTTCATGAATATTTAAACAATGGGAATTCCTGAAGTTTATACTGTTTGAGAGTTGCTACGATTGTATAAATAAATAAATAAAGAAAAAAGAAAAAGGAATTGCATTCTATATTATGCGTTGTTGCTTTTATTTTTTCTTATTTGAGTGGCTTGGGATATAGTAAATTAGTAATAATGGCGCTCCTCTTTCTGCCACCCCCCATCCAGTGGAAGATTCTTGAATGTTGCCGTATTTGTGGCATTTATGATGAAAACACTGAGTAGTTACAGCTCTTGGTGGCATAGCACTTCTTTAGCATTGCAGATTTTCATGTAGTAGAAGTTTTTTAAACATAGGATGGTGTCAAAGTTTTGAACCTGAATCCCTATAATCAATTTCGGATAAGAAAACAAAATTCCTGCATTTTTATTAGGCTTTGTTTAGTTGTCAAAGAAATTTATGTGAGAAGTAGTAATTGGGAAAATTTATTTGAGTAAATTAAAAGGAAAATGAAACCTATTTTGGTTGTATGTGTTTTAACTTTTAAGTGACAATAGAATTTGGTAAGAAAATTTAAATATGGTTGTTCCTGCTAAATGATGTGTTTTTGCGGGATTGGTTATTAGAAACACTAATCCTCGTGGAAAAGTGAAAGACATGGAGGGTGTTTGGTGTAACTTAACTTGTGAACTTACAGATTAAAGTTGAATTTTTTTGATTATGAGTATGACTTTTAGCATAGGTTACAAGTGTTTGTTAAAATTATAAACTTAAGAGTTTCGAGTAGTATAATAGGTATTTGTTGAATTAGAATCAGAAGCTCCAAGCAAAAAACTATAAGTAGACTAGTATGAATATTTTTAACTCTTTACTAAGCTATAAGCTAAAAGTGAAAAGCTAAGCACAGACAAACGCTACTTTCCCGAGCAGTCGAAACATATAAGAAACTTATATTTTCCAGTTCTTCACTTTTCTGACAATGGAATGGGCTGTTAGTATTGAAAACAATGAAAGTTGATTCACATGGTCTTGTACTAGATCATGTGGATAAAAAAATATAAGAGATGTATATATTCAGCAACTTAACATTTCTAACAATCGAATGGGCGGTTAATATTGAAAACAATGAAAGTTGATCCACAAGGTCCTATTTATAACAGCATATTTCTTTTATTGTACTAAAAAAAGGAGCCACAAAATCTTTTAGCGAAAAAAAAAACCAAGTGTAGCTATATATGAAGGTATCTTAATCTGAAATAAGAAAAACTTCAAATTTTAGGAAATAAGCCCTTTAAAAATCTGCGAACATAATGTGGATGGCATTTTGGCCACCACCATGGTCTAGTTTTCAGGGGAGAACTGTCCCTCCTGTGAAAGATTGTCTGCAGCTTTCTGTCAATGGCTGTTTATCCCATTCCCCTAATCAGAAGTTTGGTCGTTTTAATTTCTTCTTTAAAGCTGAAACATAAACTGACTGAATGATCCTATTCAGCTTTTTGGCAATCCAAATGCCAGAATGGCACACTTCCAACTGTTAGTATTTTTGTTTTCAGTCATATGAGGCACCAACTCAACGCGAGGATGGCAGAGGAACACAGCTTAATAGCCTCTATTACTTAATGTCGTGCTACGTGCATTATGATCTTGTGTGCTACATCTTCATCGATGCTTATTTTTATGTAGGATTTATCTGAATGCTCAGCTTGAAACGTGCTGTCCATAATGACTTCTACTATGATACACAAATTTGTTACCTATGTTAACTTTCTGTGCAATAATTTTTTGAAGCATCTTTTCTAACCATCTATCTTTTCAGGTTCAATCAATCTATAAAGAACGATATACTTGTTTTTATTCTAGGCTCTACCCTAAAACTTTCGACATATGCAAAGGTTAGTATTTCAGAATTTGATCTGTTATTTGTTAGATGGGACTGGTATAGTGCATGTAGGAGAAGAAATTAATGTATTGATTTTCCTTTGGCAGCTAGTCATTCTATCATTGCTCAAGGGAATAGGAAGTGGAATCATGCATGTTAAGGATGTTGAGTCATTGCTCTTTGAACTCTTAGAACGACGTCATCAGTATCACGTTGGGAATGAAAAATCGTGCCATAGATTGTCTAAGACTGAAATTGGAATCCTCTGCCTTTTATTAGAGGTGGTTAAATATGTTTTTGGATTTTATCTTTTTTAAAAGTGCATTCTCTATTTTATACTTGAAATTTAGCAAGAATGCTTTCTCCTATGCTAGAGCTGTACCGTGTTAACCTCTTCATCTGATGGGCCCATTTATGAAGACCAACTACTGGAGGCTGTGCAGGTAATTACCTATATCTGTGCCGCGTTACTTGTTTGCATTGTCTCCAACATGTCAATGCCTCTTTTGTTCTGTCTTCAATTCCAGTTAGGTTGGGTGCCCTATGAAGATCCTGCGATTGTACAGCCTTGTGTAACCTTGTTGAGGAATCTCAGTACTTCCCTTTACAGAAGTTTGAAAACTGAGAAACAGGTTAGTTGGTTACTGTCATTCTTCTCTGAATCTTGTTAGAGTATAATAATATCTTAAGATCATCAGCATCGTGAACTTTTGTTAATCACTGATTGTGCATGTGTAAGTTCTGTATTGTACGAATACATGGGATGCATATTGTTTGCAAGTATATTTACATGGAACTCGAAATATACATGTATGCTTTACAATGTTTTAACATTTATTGTCACGCTTATACATTCATTTAAATATACAAATGCCGGGATATTGCAACATATTTTTGTTGATGCATCGTTTTGTATGAAAATTTATCTGCATACTCCCAAATCTAGCAGCAATGCATTGGTACCATTGGTATCATTGCACTCTGACAATATTGTCTTTTGAATCTTACAGCACTGTATATCGTCTTGTTGCCGTGATTATTTATAGCTTTCATCGTCCTTTAGACGATGCTCTTCCTTTTTTCAGCTCTGGTCAACATCGGCATTTGTAATGCTGCTCTTGATTTCAGAATTATAAAGTGGTTTCTGCTAAGCAAATTGTTCAGAATGAATTAAACAAAAATAACATGCATTAATTTCTACATGCCAAATACACCACACTTTAAGCACTTAATCCTTATCCATTATCTGAGTTGAGGAGACCAACTAGAAATACCCATTTGGGATCATTTTCTTCAAAATAAATAGGTCAATCATTCCTGGAGACTAACTTTGCTTCACTGTAAACACTGGTTCATGTGCCTGAGATCCTTAATCTTGGTCTTGATAGATTTGGGAAGTTTGGCACCTGAGATCCTTAATCTTGGACACCTGAACTAATTTCTTTTTGTAAAGCAAAGTGAAACTTCAGTTAATGGTTTGATTTATTTTCTTCATCTTATCTCTTTATCAAAGTCCATGTTATGGTCATATTGTTAATTAAGTTCATGAGAATGACCAACAAAGTGTATTTATGTTTCGCCAAAGGATTAGAAGTGCTTGGATGCTTGAAATAAAATAATCGAAAATTAGGAATAGAAATATCTTTTATGGAATCCTTTCTTCATTTTCTAGAGTTTTTAACTACCAAGACTCAGTATTCCTTTCTGGTATTTGATCCAGCGGCCGTTGTTCCAGAAATTAACTTACAAATTTTTTGTGCATCATTTTTCTCCTGTCATGACTGGTAATTGTTTAATTGCTGCAAGAGTGAATGATTCTATTCATTTTACTTATGAGATTATAAATCCAAATGTTCTCAACATGATTATCTTAAGATAAGAAAAATTGAAATTGCATCCTTTGTTGTGTGCTAAATTTCGTTACATATCTTGCTTTGACAGGAACAACTGTTTCGAAGCCTTGTGTTTCTGTTTCGAACTGGTAATGGTGATGTACAAAATGCTGCTAAAGCGGCATTGTTGCGCATAAAAGTTAGCACCTTCACTTTCTTAGATTCATTTCATAATTTGTTTCTGGTACTATTGAGCTTGACTTGGAGTATTTCCTTATTTTTTCTTACATCTTCAACCACTATAAGATTGTCTTCATGTTGTTGCTGAATTTTATGAATTCATTTTATGCTGGCTATGTTGGCTTAATGTTTTTAGCAATATGGACATGCCCAACTGTTGATTTAGAAATTAAGAACATGGGGATTTGAGTTCCATACAAAATTTCAAAAATTGGATGCAGCCCATTACAACCAATGTAGAGGCGGAATTAAATTTCAAGTTTAATGGCTGCCTCATTACATAACTTCTGTAACTAGCAGTCTGTTACCGCCATTTGTAGGTGGTGTCAGGGTGTTTTTCCTCCTTCAGCTTCTATTTTGTATTGTCACACTGAAAATTGATGATAGAACATCATTTTTATAGTTGTAGCAAGTTGTATGTTTGTTACTTGTGTAACTTGAGGTCACGGGGTCATGGTTTTAGTTTGTTTAAAGAAAAATAAATGGCTGATTTTACTATTTTTATTTAACAAGTGTGACCTACAAGTTGAAACACGCCACCACACTGTATATCTATAATTACTGATAACAAAATGGATAGTAAAGTGGTGCAAATTGTTAGGGTGTTTTTCATTTTATCTTAGGTTTAAGTGTATTATTGTAATCGTCATTGCCATATTAATTTTATAAATACAGGCGTTTTATAGGAGGCTGTTATGAGTCCTTGACTCTTGTTCGGTCTTCTCTCTTTTTCTCTATTTTCTTCCTTTAAACGCTAGATCCAGATGTTATGATTCAATTCATATGATATGACCCATGTAATCATTAATTATTGACTGAATATATGAAACTTTTGTTTGTAGGGACTTGAATATATAACAAAATTTATTACATATATTGAAGCATGTTTTTAAATACACAAAATCTACCAGAAAACATTTTAAAAGTATCATATGTTGATGTTGAAATAAAAACATGTATAATGGTATGTTTTTGTGAACTAGTGCAAAAATATAAAATCACCGCTCTGGTTGCTGCAATTGTTGTTCGATTTTTGATCTACCCAACAACCCACCCTTAAAATCTGGGTTCACATGGACCAACAGGAATTGAACTTGCACCTAAAACATTTGAAATAGCCAAATTCTTTTGATGTAATGAGTGATTGCCTAATTGGAATTGATCTATTTAATTTTAACCTATATCATTCATATTATTTTTCAATCAATCTGTCAAGCCATCTGGCAGTTCTTTTCTTTTATCTTTGAATATTTTGTTGACCCTCTTGGTCATTTCACTTATGTTATATATTGCACAAAAATATCTTTAAGCATGCATACCCCAGCTGCAATAAGCTATACCCATCTGCAAAAATTGAAAGCCAACTTCCACACCAGCAAACGTGAGCTACAGCCTACCCACCTAGCAGCTCCAGCAAACAAGATCTGGGTACTCAGCAGAGGAGATGGGCTCTTGACAGGCAAAAACCATGATCCAAGGTGAAGCCGGAAGAACACACCTCCACAACTGGACATGAGGTTTGATCTTGTACTTCCCAGCCTAGATTTCCAACGCAAAAACAACAGAAGCCATATGCAGATGGACCACCATATAGTAGGCAAGAGAAATCTGCAGATCTCACCCAGCTGCAAAAAACATAGCAGAGGCACCGGGAGATACCCTATCACCGAACTCCAAAAAACACCCCATATACAAAGCCATCTGAGAATAGAAACTCAGCTGCTGCTGCTGCTAACCGAAACCAAAGGCCACCACCTAACCCACGCCCAATATGTTTATGTTTAAACCCTGATCCCTATCACTTTTGGAACAATCCTTAGCCTCCATAAAATTGTGTAAAACAAATATGACCTGCCATATGGATATGTAGAAGACCTTATAATATTGTTCACAAAATTTTCTATCTACATGGTAGTCGGGATATTGCACCATGATTTGAAGTTTTTTTAAAAAAAAGTTTCACAATCTACTTCTTACTCGGCACTTAACCCGTATTTTTCAAGGTAAATAAAACAACGGGTATGCATGCAGGATATAAATAAATGGAAAAACACTCCTTCAAATTATCAAAGAACTGATAATCAAAAAAGTGAAAACTGATTTCTCTTGAAGAACATCTCTGCAGATGCTTGTATGATATAGCCCTCAGACTAAGGGTTATATTAAGAATCATTTAAGCATTGTATGTGAGTCAATTAGCAATTTTGAAGAACAATATAGATAAACTAATCACAGTCCAAGTACCAGACTCGCAGCAGACCACTGTCCTCATGAAACAGACATACAAATTGACCTGAAATCCCTACTAACTTGTTTAAAATCCTATCATGCAACCAGTTGTGAGCACTGAGCAGTGTTTCTCTAACTTTATTGTGCATCTTGTATGTTTTCAGAAGAAACACAACAAATTGAAAAATAAACAACCTACTTAGAAATTATCAAACCCCATTTTGTTTACAAAGAACTTCCTTTCCAGCCATCAAACAAGGCATACAAAACTAAAAAGGCTCATCATGTACACACAGTCAAGCACTTAGTGCTTGAAAAAAAGGCATAATTTTTCAGGTTACAGGAATCATGTACACACAGTCAAAGCTTTAAGCTTTAATTTTTCAGTTTACAAGAATTATGTACACACAGTCAAGCACTTAGTGCAGGAATCATGTACACACAGTCAAAGCTTTAAGTTTACAGTTGTTGTAAACAATTATAACTTTTGAAGTTATGTAGCATCTTTTCAGCTATATAATCAATAAAGAATTTCAGCTGCACTAAATACCCTCAATCGTGGTATTGATATCAACACATGTTATCCACGAGACAGCAGGGATCGACGAGCAGTTCCGAAGATATAAAGCAAGCATTATGCACCGTCCCCGAGAGTGTGAACCCTCCTCATATCCCAATGGTGTTTACTTACAGATTTTAGTGCTTGAAAAAAAGCATAATTTTTAAAACATGGTGTTTACTTACAGATGTAGTTTGTGGACAATTTTGGGAAGTGAAATGCGTGAGTGGGCTTCATAAATGAGTTCCCACCAAACTAACATGTTCGCTTTAAATATATAATAGTATAGATAACTCATTGTTTTATTTATATTAGTCTATCCAAGTACAATTAACACCAATCTTTAAAAATAATTACAGAATTATATTATCTGCTAACTTCTCTCCAAACCAAATAAAAACAGAAAAAATAAATGAAATTGAACAAAATAATTATAAAAAGGTTTACACATGCAATGCACACATGAGATCATTATTAGAAAGAAACATTAGGGAATGTGACAATACAAGTACCACGCAGATCTATATGCAACAAAACATCAGTCAAATACACAACCTTAAACATAAAAAACCGCATCCACATAAGTGAAATCAACCATTTCCATTGACTAAAAGCCACAGGTCAAAGACATTTTGGTGGTGCTTGTTGCAAATTACACAACAATTTATAGCTTAAAAATCAGCAAAGGGGGAAAATCCAAACAACTGGCCTTTTAACTATTTTGATTATAGCTTCTCATTTGGCTTCTCCAGGAGATTTTAAATTTGGGTTAAATATTTAAATGCCACTAGGCCATAGTAATTGATTTAACTGAGATGAGATGTATGCAAATATCACAAACCTAAAAGCATCGAGTAAGCAAATATAAGCCTCACCTATGCTGCTGGTGATAGGATGTGGGCTATGCTCTCCATTTGGCTGCGTAGATAATGTGGGTGGCTGTATAGGTAATGTGGGTGGCTCGATAGGTAATGTAGGTGCGTGAATCGTCTTGGCAACCACGTCAGGCGTGCTTCTTGCACGAAAAGCTTGTGTTTTGGGAGGATGGGTCAGAACATAATGTGTTGGTTGAGCTTGAGTCGCTCCATCAGGGGTGTTGCTCTCTCCTTGAGCTATCTGTGATGAGCCTAAAAAGGGAGTTGTGCAACTAACTTTTTTTTTTCTTGGTGCCATTTGCAATACCTGATAACATTTCAATGTGAAGAGATATAAGATTAAATCATAAGAAACAATAAACATAAAAAAAATTACAACACTTTAACAATATTAAAACTAAATGTAAAATGTGCATGGATAGTTAATACTAGCTAACAGAGATGGGCAATTCACTATAGAATTCAATTTCAGTACAATGCATTTTCAATTTAAAAAGAATAATGTATATTTACTACCTTAGTGGTGTTAGATCTAGAAGACTCGTCATCTCCGCTGTAAGAGCTATCTCCTTCTGAATCGTCGGGTAATTGATACTCTTCATCATCATCATCATCATCATTGAAATGCATTTCCATGTTTTTATCTTTATTACTTTTATTCTTAGTCCTCTGAATTGGGGCAAACAATGACTTTGCCATGCCTTTTAGTCCCAAGTCACCTAATTTTCTTGAATTTCTTTCCATTGTTTATTGGCGTTACTTCTCATATTCTGTCTTATTTTGGGAAAAGCACCCGGGCTTTACAAATAATTTACCATTCTTGGACATGTTTCACACTTATATACACATATTAATATAATAACAGGAGGAGTATAAATAAAATATTCATTCAACATCACGAAATAAAATAAAGTGTGAAACATTGTCATAAAAAGTGTTTATAACGCCATGAACTATGAACTATATCATTTAACATTATTAAATAAAACAAACTGTGAAATAATGTCATAAAACAAACACTACATCTTTCTAATCCAGATCAAGATCAATGTCAAGATCTGTATCAGTATTGGATTGTCTATGTATCTCGTCTTCTTCGTCATCCATATACTTTGACATAGTCTCATCATCGTCATCCCTATCATCTATATGCTTCGATAATAGTTCATCACCAGGAATGATTTTGGGATTCATACCATCCCTGTTATATTGAATATCAACATCTTCTATGAGAATCGAGACACCACCGGTGATATCATCTTACTGAAATGCATCATTACCTTTTTCATCATGCTCCGATACATCTCATACTCCTCGATGCCTGACGCATTCTACCACTCTCCAACTTTTGCTTTAACTAGTATCATTTATGTAGAAAACTTGTCTTACTTAACTTGGTACGACAAATGGATATTGTTTATACCAACGCGACGTAATATCAATGCTTGTGACATGCTCATCGATATGTATTCTATTTTTGTGACCATTATTGTACCATTCACATTGGAATAGTACCACGGTACTGGTCAGCGTGTTGTCCCACTGTCAGTTTATACCAAAATCCTCACTATTAGGTAGTTAGTGATGAGTCCAGATCCTCCCACGAGGAAAATAGGTAGCTTGTCAAAATATACCA
>JAULLG010106490.1:0-13253 GCA_035668355.1 Sarracenia leucophylla
GTTTTAATGATATATTATATATAAATATATTAAGTGCATTTTTAGAGAGAAAATAGAGATATATTTTCCTAGAAAATACATGGCATATATATATATATATATATATATATGCAAAATATTAAGAATTGAAAAACAACCCTAGTCTTGGAGTACCAATAGCCGCCGGCCCCCTCTTGGTTCTCTAATATTGTTCATCAACTTTGGTGAAGAATCTCAACTATGTTGAAGCCAAGGACTTGTCGCGGATCGCTGCCCACACGCCGGAGTCAAGAACGTGCAAGGTTGATACATGAGAAGATCTCACGGTGGTCTCATCCGTAACGTGGAAACTTTGAGATTTTTTGACAAATCTCAATCGGCATAGCATCTGTTCATATCATATTTTCATGTTACTTTTCATGAAAAAAGTGCACCCAAAATAATTTTTTAAACAAAACGCTTCCGCCGCGGCCCGAAACCCCAACACGTAGTGCACACGTAGAGCGCTCGATCTCACCATTGCATCCTTGTCTAACTCTCATTGGCACGGGCAGAAAAAGCCCGCAAACATTAACTGTGCTTGAAGAGCGCTCGTGTGACGGTTTGACCCGTTTTAATAAATATTTTATTTAACGTCAAAAAACATTTGGATAATTCATTTTTCAAACCTGTATTTTTTTAAGGCAAAAAAAAAGATTTTTCAATAAATCATTTGATGGTGACATTTGAAGACTAAAATAAATTTTTAGTGGTGATACTCGCAATATCACTTTTTGGTTAACATAATTAAAATTTTGTTTAAGTAGATTGTGTGTGTGTGTGTGTGTGTATATATATATCAAAATATTTATAAAACTAAAAAAATAAAAACAAAACGCGAACTCAGTCGCACAAAGCACTGAACCTAGTTTGGCAAAAACAGGGAGTGAGAGGGAAGAAGATCATGGGAGAAGAGGAGAAGGAGAAGAGAGAGGGAGGAGCCACCGCCTCCGGCCACCACCACTGGCGTTGCTCCCGGCACGGAGGAAGAGAGGAGAGAGAGAGAGAAGCAGCGATGGGGAGAGAGAACATAGACGGGAGCACTGAACAAACCACCATCGAGCCCCGCTACGCCTTAGTACATATTAGTCCGATATTCTTGCTTTTTCCTTGGATCGATGTAGGATCTTAGACATTTTAAATCTTGTTAATGATATGGATTGAACCTTTTTCCTGAAAACTTGCATTTTGACTCATTATGGTTGCCGAACTCGACAGAAGTGCTTCTAGGGTTTTGGGTTCTAGATCATGAAATTGGTGACCAAAACACAAAATTGAACCTTGTTATGACTAATCTAGGTTGCTAGAACGATGTAGGTTCGATCAATTTTAGTTTTGGACAAATTAGGGTTCAAAATTTGAAATTGGTACTGATTTGGGGCTTTTTTCCGAATCAAGTTAATTTTGTGAAATTAATAGAGAATCTATGTAATTTTTATAGAAGTTAACCTATGATTCAAATCTTGAAATTTTTTTATTAATGAAAGTATATTCTGTTAATTAATCAACAAGATGGAATATTGGGTTTTGTGTCGAACCCATGGAAAATCGGTTTCAAATTATCGAAACTGAGATTTGGTGATGTTTGGTGATTGGAAATTGTGCTATACATAGAAAGTACACACTTCGTGGGTTTGGGAACATATGCCAATTTTGAGAATCCTTGGAAAACTTGATAATCGATGTGCTTAGTGATCGGTAGTGCCATCCTCATCGTGAGGTTCGTACAGATTTTAAGATTACATGTGAGGACCAGTTAACTTATAGATGGGTTGAGTTGCCTTGTGAGTATTATAGGGACGTTTCGTGGCGACGTGAGGTTATTATTGTGTTTGATATCATATTTGTAGAACACCTCATATTAGAAATTGTCCTTTTTATAGAATACCATGCATGTTTGATGTTTGATATTCTTTCTTGAATATCTTGTTGATTGATTATGATATCTTGGTCGTGTATATCATGTGTATTATGTGATCAGATAAATTCATAAATTTAGATTCATGTGATTAAAATTAAAACTAGATATGTGAGATTATGCCACGTGGGAACCCAAATTGATGAAAATGAATTTATGTTATGTGTTGAACTTGATTGCGGTAATTATGAATCACAAAGCCAATTCAACCTTATTCTTGAATTGGTGAGAATGTCAACTGTTTTGTGATGATATCTTTGTGATTTGGTGATTGAATTAGCTATGGGATAAAGATGTTATGTGGTTGGTCTAGCCCTCAAACCTTCAAGTTTGTAAAGTGTGGGATTGGATTGTGATACAGTTGGCCTAGATCTCAAACCTACGGGTTTATAAAGTGTGGCATTGGATTGTGATGTGGTTGGTCGAGCCTTCAAACCTCAGAGTTTGCAAAGTCGTGCTTTGGTATTGATTGAGTTTCTACAAAGAGATAGTGAACATAAGTTCACAAGTTGTTTTACTAAATAGAGTATGTAATTGCAAGTATTTGTTGAATGAAAGCTTAACATAATTCACTATTCTTTCGCGATATTTATATAATGTAGTTTCTTATAACAAAACATTGAACTTCAGATTGTTTGTATAGACTTGATACACAAAATGTTTCACTTGCAATATAGTTATTTTTCACTAGAAAATGGGCATGTGATACTTTCATTTTACCAAAGCGTATTATGTTACTTTTATGAATTTGATATGTACTTATTACATGCCAACCTTACATATCATGATTTATATTTATTTTTTCAATTATCTTGCTACTGGGGCTTAGCCCTCTTAACATTTTTCAGGTTAAGTGGGGAAGCGTTGGAGATCTAATGCAAGGACGGGAAAAGCAATAACTTCCTGTTATTACATTGCTTATTGTTTTCTGTTGCCTCTTTTTCGGATGAATGTATATTAGTTTACATTTAGTTTCTATAGTTGGATAACTGTATGACCATAAGGTTATCTTTCATTTAGTTGTATGCATGTGAGAAATCGTCGTGTAAGTAGTTGTTGTTTTCCTTTTGAGCTTGAGTAGAATTGGTGGTTAGACGTGTATGTCCATGTAGTTTGGTGGATGCAGTGGATCGATTTTATTGTTGTTGTTGTTGTTGTTGTTGTTGCTGTGGATATAATTGCTTGTTCACAGGTTATTGCGTATTTGGGGATAGTCCAAAAATAGGGGAAACTCTGCCAAATTTTTTCAAAAAGAGTTAGAATATTTTTCAACCATTTTAAAGTTCCTAGAAGGAAAGATGTTTTGCTATTTTAAACAAATGTTTTAAGTAATAAAGATTTAGCACGAGTTTATGTTTTTGATATCTCCTTATGTTTTTATTTTTATCCGGGATCAAGACATTACAGATGCTATCAGAGTTCTAGGATCGAATACCTTAGGTTGCAGGAAGGATCATGTGTTTGACCAAGAGGGATGACTTACATGTTGCATTCATGTCTTGGGTGAGCTTGTGTGCTTGTGATGTGGCGTGATTTACTGCGTATGCTATGTGATTACGTGGGTACGGAGGTAGGACTTTGGAGATGATATTTCTTGCCTTTGACGTCTGGTTAACTACCTTAGGAGTCTGATTAGAAAGGCGCTTCGCAAACACTCATTCTAATTAGAAATCCAAGGGAGTTTTTTGGATTAAGGTATCACTCTAATTAACCTCCTTGGCATGTGATTATACGTTGACATGCTTATGTGTATAAGTGTTAACATGCGTTGTGGTAGACTTTTTGTTTCTTGGATAGGAGTATATTACTTACGAGAGTAGGATAGTGGTCGTTATCTGAGAGTGGGTGGACCTATGAGTTAGGTGGTTACCCAGGATGATTAGTGTAGATGCAGTGGTTCACACGTCGTGAGCCGTGCTATGTCGTGAGCCATACGTTCTCGTGCCTTGTTTTTGTGTCATGACCCGTGTACTGCCATGTGAGTATAAATGGGAGCGCTTCACACGATGGAAAGTGGATGGGAACATAGCGGGCGGGAGTGTGATGATGGCATGATGTGACCCCTTAGAGTAGATCCCTTGTCTGAAAGTTTTCTCCTTTTGAGAGTGAAATGTCCTGAGAGACTAGGATGATGTTGTGCAGTTGCCAGTATCATGTATGAGATCAGTATGTTGTACCGAGTGTACATGTTCGAAGGATTTGTCCATTTGAGAGCGAGAGTTATACATGTCTGTTGTGAGAACAGATAAGAGGTTGATGGATTTGTTAACCTAGTCGATCTACAGTAGCCGTGGTACAACTTGAATTTCCTTTGATGAGTTGCTTCGATTCCTTGGGAAGGAAGTTTGATGTTACCATTTTGATTGTGGACCCTCCTTAGAGATTTCTTTGTGACAAAAATCTGGTGAGAGAGGCTTCAAAGGTGAACCGGGCAGTTACTCCTTTGTCCCATTAGGATGTCATTGAGTTAGATGACGATGGTGTTACCAATGATATTCCAACGAAAGGTTGATTATTGTGAATCATACTCCAGCGGTTCGATTGTCAGTTGTAATTATGGATTTGGACGAGATTAATGGTTGACATGGTACTAACAGTGTGGTTAGCATGATTGTAGTTAGTTACGTTATGGTTGTGCACGGTTCGGTAGTTGTCTGATGTAGGAGAAGTTATGGTTTTGAACATCTTTTTCTTGTTCCTCCTGGTGAGTGCTTAGGCACGAGGTTTGGAGATTGAGAGGTATGTTATATCAATTTTCCTTTGCATTGTAACTTGGTTGCTTGAGATGTTCTTATCCATGGTAAGTAAACAGGATGGGTATAGTTAGTATACACAATTGGTGTGATTGCATGTAGTTTAGTAACCATTGTGATGATTGCGAGGTTGAGGCATGAGATCCTTTTTCTTGTGATGAGTACCTAAGCTACGTGGTTTTGGGGTCTGAGAAGCTAGTTCTGGGGGTCCTCCTATTGTGATTGTGTAGTTGTTTTGGATACCCTTTTTCGTGATGGATGAGCATAGTAGACGTTATCAACGTGTGCTTGAGATGTCCTTGTCGGATTTGTACATGGGTAAAACGACTATATCATGTTGTGTGAAGTTACTTCCTGGTTGGAGCAGTGATGTTGAGGTTGGATTAGTGCTGCACGGAGATGTGGAGACTTGTTTATGGATTTTTCTAGGTTATTATTTAGTCATGTGACAGTATCCCTATTTGGTTCGTTAAGTGTTTAGTTTGGTACCTAGTACGCACCGGTGGTTAATTTTTCGCTTGATGGTCGTGAGTGTGTCCAAGCGACACATCCAGGTAGGGCTTAAGATCATTGATGATGTTTCAGACAACGATGTATAATGGTGTCTGAGGATTAGTGAGAGGTGTTTGGTGAACGTGATATTTACGGTTGGGATGGATGGTTTGTTAGTCCTCTTCAGAGAATGTGGTCTTGAGGAGAGGGATCTGGTGTTGAATAGTTTAGAGTCTCTATGATGGAGAGATAGATTTTCACGGATAGGTATCTGTGTAGTGGTCTCTTGAGGATGTTTGTGAGTATGTTCTGTTGTGGCATTTGATGAGAATTCTTCATTCCACCCTCTGGGTGAGAAGGGTTGAAAGCCATTCGTGGAAGTACCCTTTGATTGAGTCGTGGCTTGTTGTATGGGAAGTTATTTGTTATTAGTGGTTGTTGGTTCGTGACTTGGATGGTCTAGAATTATGGTACTCTTGGAGTTAGTGGATGTGAGCCTGGTGGGTGATCTCCCCCGCGGCGCTTGTCGTGTTTTGAACTTAGTGTAGTTTTTATGGGTCATTCTAGATGTTGTTTGATTGGCTGTGGGGCTGTTTGATTGTCCGGAGTTAGAGTTCGTGTTGCCTGGCTCTATTGAAGGTGATGTGGTGCCTAGTTTGTGTGAAGATGGTGTTTGTGCGCGATTCAGATAAGATCGAGCTTTTAGGTCTACTGTAGTGGGAGTAGTTACAGCTTGTGTAGTTGCTAAGGATAATGTCTGGAAATCTTGTGTGAAGAGTCGATATTTGGAGAAAGATGTTGGGGAAGTTGTGGTTGAGGTCTAGGGTGTGCTCGCTCTAGTGTTTTGTGAGTGTTGTGTTGAGTATCGACGGGGTTGCATGATCGTGTTGTAAATCAATGTATGTGTAGTGAGGCTTCTGGTGATGGCGGTTTTGGTGAACCATTCTGGTTGGTTGTACGTTGGCGAGGTCGTATGTCGCCTGAAAGCTTGAATCTCCACCATGTTTGAGTGTGATCGTTGTTTATCCAGGTGCTTGTGAGTAGAATGTACAGTTGATTATGGATAAGATTTGTGTCTTATATCCGGGCTTGGTTGTTACGTGGGGTATGCTTGATTTCAAGGATGAAATCTCCTAAGTGGGGGAGGTTGTGATGGTTTGACCCATTTTAATAAATATTTTATATAAAGTTAAAGAACTTTTGGATAATTCATTTTTCATACCTGGAACTTTTTAAGGCAAAAAAATGATTTTTCGATAAATCATTTGATGGTGACATTTGCAAGCTAAAATGAATTTTTAGCGGTGAGACTCATAATATCTCTTTTTGGTTAACAAAATTAAATATTCTTTAAACTCTATTGTGTGTGTGTGTATATATTTTAAAATCATTATAAAACAAAAACAAAAACAAAATGCGAACTCAATTGCACAAAGCACCGAACCTAGTACGACAAAAACAGGGAGTGAGAGGGATGAAGATCATGGGAGAAGAGGAGAAGGAGAAGAGAGAGGGAGGAGCCACCGCCTCTGGCCACAACCATTGGCGTCGCTGCCGGCAAGGAGGATGAGATGAGAGAGAGAGAGAAGCAGCAATGGGGAGAGGGAACAGGCACATGAGCACCGAACGAACCACTATCGAGCCCCGTCGCACCTCTGTACATATTAGTTCAATCTTCTTGATTTTTCATCGGATCGAGATAGGATCTTAGACCTTTTAAATCTTGTCAATGATATGAATTGAACCTTTTTCAAGTAAACTTGCATTTTGACTAATTATGGTTGCTGAACTCGTCGGGAGTGCTTCTAGGGTTTTGGATTCTAGATCATAAAATTGGTGATTGAAACACGAAATTGAACCTTGTTATGACTAGACTAGCTTGCTAGAATGATGTAGGTTCGATCGATTTTAGTTTTGGACAAACTAGGGTTCGAAATTGGAAATCGATATTGATTTGGGGATTTTTGCCGAACCGAGTTAATTTTGTCAAATTAACCGAGAATCTATGCAATTGGAATAGAGGTTAACCTATAATTGGAAATTTTTGGATTAATGAATGTATATTCTGTTAATTAATCGGCAAGTTGGAATATTGGGGTTTTGTGTCGAACCCTTGGAAAATCGGCTTTAAATTATCGAAATTGAGATTTGGTGATATTTGGTGTTTGGTAATTGTGTTAGTATATAAAAGGTACACGTTTCGTGGGTTTTGGGCCATATGCCAATTTTCAGAATCCTTAGAAAACTTGATAATTGACATGCTTAGGGATCGGTAGTGCCATCCTCATCGTGAGGTTCGTACGGGTTTTGAGACTGCTTATGATGACCAGTTAACTTATAGATGGGTTGAGTTGGCTTCACAGTACTATAGGGACGTGTTCTGGCAACGCGAGGTTAGTGTTGTGTTTGATATCCTATTTGTAGGAAACCTCATATTAGTAAATGTCATTTTACATAATAGCATGCATATTTGATGTTTGATACTATTTCTTGAATATCTTATTGATTGATTATGATATCATTGTCGTGTATATCATGTGTATTATTCGATTGGATAAATTCATAAAATTGGGTTCATGTGATTAAAATTGAAACTAGATATGTGAGATTGAGCTATGTGGGAACCCAAATTGATGAAAATGAACTTATGTTATGTGTTGAACTTGATTACGGTAATTATGAATCCCTAAGACAATTCAACCTTATTCTTCGTTTGATGACAATGTCAACTGTTTTGTGATGATATCTTTGTGATTTGGTGATTGAATTGGCTATGAGATAAAGATGTTATATGGTTGGTCTAGCCCTCAAACCTCCAGGTTTGTAAAGTGTGGCATTGGATTGTGATATAGTTGGCCTAGCCCTCAAACCTTCGGGTTTGTAAAGTATGGCATTGGATTGTGATATGGTTTCCCTAGCCCTCAAACCTCCAGGTTTGTAAAGTGTGGCATTGGATTGTGATGTGGTTGGCCGAGCCTTCAAACCTCAAGGTTTGTAAGGTCGTGCTTTGGTATTGATTGAGTTTGTGTAAAGATAGACCTCTGTGTTTGTAAAGTCGTGCTTTGGTATTGATTGAGTTTATGCAAAGAGATAGTGAACATAAGTTCATAAGTGGTTTTATTAAATCGAGTATGTAATTATAAGGATTTGTTGAACGGAAGCTTGACATAATTCACTAATCGCTCGTGATATTTATATAATGTTGTTGCTTATAACGAAACATTGAACTTGGGATTGTGAGTATAGACTTGATACCACAAAATGTTTCACTTGCAATATGGTTATTTTTCACTAGAAAATGGGCATGTGATAATTTAATTTTACCAAAATGCATTGTGTTACTTTTTTGGATTTGAAATGTACTTATTACATGCGAACATTCCATATCATGGTTTAGATTTATTTTGTCTATTATCCTGCTACTGGGCTCAACGCTCTTACCATTTTTCAGGTTAAGCGGGGAAGCGTTGGAGATCTAATGCAAGGATGGGAAAAGCAGAAACATCATGTTATTACATTGCTTATTCTATTATGTTGGCCCTTTTTCGGATGAATCCATATTAGTTTACATTTCAGTTACTATAGTTGGATAAATTTACGACCATAAGGCTATCTTTCATTCACTTATATGCATATGAGAAATCGTCAGGTAAGTAGTTGTTGTTTTCTTTTTGGGCTTGAGTAGCATTGGTGGTTAGGCGTGTACGTCCACGTAGTTTGGTGGATGTCGTGTAATAGCTTTATTGTTGTTGTTGTTGTTGTTATTGTTGTTGTTGTTGTTGTTGTTGTTGTTGTTGTTGTGGATATAATTACTTGTTTACAGGTTATCGCCCATTTGGGGATAGTCCAAAAATAGGAGAAACTTTGCCAAAATTTTTCAAAAGGAATTAGAATATTTTTTTTAACTTTTTTAAAGTTCCTTGAAGTAAAGAAGTTTTGTCGTTTTAAACAAATGTTTTAAGTAATAAAGATTCGGCATGAGTTTTCGTTTTCGATATCTCCTTATGTTTTTATTTTTATCCGGGGTCAGGACGTTACAGCTCAAGCGCCATTAGCGCCCGCGGCGTGCTCGAAGAGCGCTCTAGTGCCGATGTGTTTTTCTATATAAACACATTTTACGATAGCTAGGTTTTGAGAGATTTTTTCTCCCAGCCGTGTGGTTGTCGATAGAGTTGCTCCTTCTTCTCTCTAGGCTTTCTCAAGCCATTTCATTGAATCCTTCATCAATGCTTCAAGATTCATCACAATTCAAGGTATTACAACTCCCTCTTATGGTAGCTTGTATTTCTATTTATATTTCTATAGATTTCCTTAGGGTTTGTGTGATGTATTTTGTCTAGCTATTGAATGCATTCACTTTCATTAGTCCCTGCATTCACAGCATGTTGCATATGGAGTTATTTGTAACAACCTTGGGTTTTGGGACTTATGGTCGTCTCACCATCCTAGTTTCGATTGTGTAGAATAATAGAACCTTAAGGCCGTGTGACATACGGTAGTCCAAAACCCTTCCCTGTCGTTGGGTATATTCGAAGTAACCTCCAATGTCACTATCTTCATTGTTGTAGTTCTTACCCTCTCCTAGGATGGGTAACTAAACCACAATGAAGTATAACCTTAGATGTCATATTCTTTTTATGGTAGATTTAGGTGTTCATCTTGGATATCATTTTATTTCTTCCACAACTCTCACCACAACAAGCACACCTTGCCGAGGAGACTCGGAGCCATCTTTGATACGGAGATTGGGACTAGTTTCCGTGGATACATGCTACACATGAGCTCCGATCGTAGTGAGAACTAAAGAGCTCATAGATCATTGGAGGGGACGCTACACGAATTTGGAGTCAAGAAGGGGCTCGAGGAGCTTTCAAGTTTGAGGATAGGTGATTGTATTGTGTAACATGTTTAATTCCAAATCTAGTCATTCTTATAAACCTTTTGTTTTATAGTGCATAGTTTCTATCATGTGTCAGTGCCGTGGTTTTTATCCAGAGGAGTTTCCCTAGGGTTTCCACATATATCGTGTGTACATTGTTGTTGTTGGTTGTTTTACTTTTTATAGCTTTATTATCGATAATTTTACTAACCTTAACTTACTATATGTTAGACTAGAAAATTAATAATTAAAATTAATTTTTAATTTATTGGTTTCTAACCTATTCATCTCTCTCTAGTTTAGTTTTATTGATTCGTAGTTATTTTCAATTGGTATTAGAGTATAGGTTCTCATATTTAGGATAACATCCTGAGTAGATCTTTCGTTTACTACGAACCTTTAATCTGTAGTAGATGATCTTATGGCTATAGGCAACTTTGAATGAGTTGGTGGCCAAAGATGACAAATCGTCATTGGCTTTCATTAATCCTCATTCTCTTTTATGGAGTAGAACATCCCTTTCATCTCCTTGTGCACCGACTTGTGGTTTTGCGGGATATTTAAATCTTTTGTGTTTTTATCCTTTGTATCTCTTCTGTATACATAGTTACTACGCCAACAATTTCTCCTACCATGTTCTATCTTGTGTAGTGAGCGATCTATGCCTTTGCACTAGCCTTGGGATGACCTTAGGTTTTCTTTTAGTACCATACAGTTATGTGTCGCCATGTCCCTCTTGTGCGCCAACAACTTCCCCTGCCAAGTATTCTCTTGCGTAGTGAGCTGGCCCATGTTCTTAGACCTTATGTCATTGTCGTAGGATTTCGTGTTCTTTTTGTTCCTCGAGTGCCGTATCTTGTTAGGTATCTATCTTGAGATGTTATGAGAAATATTATCCACATATATTCTTATTTCTATTCGTTTCATACTTGTGTGCTTGTCATGCATATGTTAGACATCAATGTGATATGAGATAATCACTACTCTTACCGAACATAATTACTTGATGAATTTTCATGTGATTTGGAATTTTCTCTTTCATGTGTAGTTATGCTTGTGTTTAAACTCTGACTTGATAGTCGTGATATCTCTTATATTTGCACACACTCTTTGGAAGGTTGACGCTTGTAGGTCATAAGATGGTCTTATTTCTAGTCATTTGGTTATAACCTTACAGTCTTGATTTAGATTGACCCACGTTTGTGGTTTACGTTGAGATGCTTTCCCTTGCCTAGTTTTGTATTTGAGTGACCACCTGTTGTAGATGTAAGTCATTATTTCGTGTGAGTAACCACTTATGCTCGGTGTTAGTCGTTGTTCTTGCGTCCCCTTCGATAAATTTTTTTTAATTGTTAACTATACCCTTTCTTTTGTGCTATCACAATTACCACACAAATCTAAAAGTGTATTTTGCCTTGTTTTGGCTCGGGTTTATAAGTGGGAAAGAGGTCACGTGTGTGCCTCTTGGTTAACAAGATTAAGATTTGTGTGCATATATGGAGGTCCAAATATTTTGGTTTTCCCTTCTTATTTCAAGTGCACTGTTCATCTCCTTATGATAGGTTTTGAGTCTAGCTTATGCCTAGTCAAGTATCTTGCTCCTACGCACAGAGTTCACGATTCACTGTTAATAGAAAGATAACACAAACTATGCATGCTTGAGTTAATCCTTGCCTTTTTATATTAATACATTGGATATCAATTTTTTTCATGTGAATTCCTCAAAATTTTATGTGCTTGCACGAGTTCTAGTTGGTGTTTGTCTCACTTTTATGCTTAAGATATGTAATTTTTTTGTGTTGTATACTTGTTTTGGCATGAACATTTTTTTTGGGTAAGCTGGCATGGTGAGTAGATATCGGTCTAATCCAGGGGAAGAGCATTGGACTACGGTCAAGAATATACTCAAGTACCTGAAAAGGACTAGGGAGTATATGTTAGTGTACTAGGCAGATAGTCTTGTACCCTTGGGGTACACTAACTCTACCTTCCAGGCTGATAGGGATTCTAGGAGGTCCACCTCAGGTTATGTGTTTACCTTGGGAGGAGGAGCCATCAGTTGGAGGAGCGTCAAGCAATCGTGTATTGCTGACTCTATCGTGGAGGCCGAATATGTTGCAGCTTCGGATGCAGCTAAGGAGGCAGTTTGGCTCAGGAACTTCTTACTGGACTTGGATGTGGTGCCTTCAGTACAGTTGCCCATTGTACTCTATTGTGACAATAGGGGGCAGTTGCAAACTTGAAGGAATCTAGAGTTCACAAAAAGGGGAAGCACATAGAGAGGAAGTATCATCTCATCTGGGAGATAGTGTAGTGGGGAGACGTGGTCGTTTCCAAGATAGCATATGCGAAGAACCTAGCGGATCCTTTTACAAAGGCGTTGTCTCAGAAGGTCTTTGATAACCATGTAGAAGGGTTAAGTGTTAGATGTGTGCCTGTATGGCTTTGAGTATAAGTGGGAGATTGTTAGGATAGTTACTTAAAAGCCATGCTTTTATATATTTTATTATCCGGGATCCATGGAATATTAATGAGAAGCATTTGAGTTGGTTTGCATTTACTGTTTTATCTTTACTGTTTGTATGATGTGTGAATGCATAGTCGTATATTTTGTCTAGTATTTGACTCGTTGCATGAAGCGTGGAAGATCGTGTCAAAGGTTCTGACAAATATACAAGTGGACTTACAACCGCAATGGACCCGGACGATCCATTGGTACGGTTGTAGCACATCGTTATATTAGCTAATCTTGGCTAGGTCGAACGGATCGATTTTTGGTTTGAGAATTCGATGTTCGAGCTCAATGTGTTAGTACACTGAGAGTGTATTGAGCAGGATCATTAGGATGGTCAATTCTATACTGAATATATGAATTGATCTACATCCTATATTATCATTGATGGTGTCAAAATCTGGTCCTCCTAGATCTGTAAAACAGGGAGTTAGTCTTGGTGACACCGGTGTGGTGCCGGCTAAAGACCCTCCGATGATCAAGTCAGTCCTTTACCCATGCGAGTATTGAGGAACTTAGGGTCTTTGTGTAGAGGCAAAGAGAGGAGAAGGAGAATGTGTGTGAGAGAGAAAGAGAGAAAAACTCACAGAGCGAGATGGAGAGGGAGAGAGAAAGAGAGAAAAACTCACAGAGCGAGATGGAGAGGGAGAGAGATAGAGAGAAAAACTCACAGAGCGAGAT
>JAULLG010108672.1:0-19757 GCA_035668355.1 Sarracenia leucophylla
AACAAGATTAACTAATTATGATTTAACCTATATTTCTAACACATACTACACACGAGCTTGGATTGGAGAGAAGAAGCTATGCGACTTTGGAATCAAGAAGAGGTTCGGGGAGCTACATTAAGATTTGAAGATAGGTGTCTGCATTGGGTAATGGGTCTAATTCATAATCTTGTAAACCTTTTGATTTATAGTACATAGTTTTTACCGCGTGTTGGTTATGTGGTTCTTATCCCGGGAGAATTCCTAGGGTTTCCACGTTATATGTTTGCATATTTTTTTGTTGTTGTTTATTTATATCCTTGTGGTTGAGATTTTATTTCTTAACTTACACATCTTTTTGTTAGGAAGAGAAAATAGTTTTTTTATTAAATGAATTAATTTTTATTTTATCGATGATAAACCTATTCATGGCTCTAGGTTTATTTTACGGTTCATTAGATAATTTTTTACCTAGCCATATGTCCAAATCTTTTGCATTCACAACATTGGATTTCAGAAATTTAGGCTTTTGAACAATTTTTAAAAGCTTTGTACATATTTTTCATTTTTTCTTTCCCGTCTTTCTTAAGTGATCTTTCATCATGATCAAGCTTTTTGGTTTTTATAAATTTTTCAAACTTTTTAGCAACGAATGGCATCATCTCATGATCAATGTTACTATTAGAATCACTGTTTGACAGTTGAGCTAAAGTAAAAGTCGGGGGCCGTTTGAAACAGTTTTTTGAATTTTCTGTTTTCAGTTTTCTGAAAAGTCAGAAAAGATTTTTTTGAGAAATTTTTCTGAAAAGTGTTTTTAGAAAATTTGGAAATAGAAATTTGCGTTTAGTAAGCATTGTAGTTAAAATGTTTTAAAAAATCAAATAAATCAAAAAGGTTTAGGGGAACTGGAACGACGCCCGGTTGTGCTTCGTCCCCGGTAAAATCTATTGACGCCGGCGAACTCAAACGACGCCGGCGAAGGGGAAGATGACGAACTCGACGCGAACTCGATGAAGGGGAAGACGCGAATGAAATTGAAACACGAAGGGGAAGACGAAGGGCAAGACGCGAACGAAATCAAACTAGAACGAACTCGAAGAACTCGAAATCGCGAGCTAGGGGAAGACGACGACGACGCAGGGGAACTCGAAATCGAAATCGCGAACCCTTAAGATCGCGAACCAGGGGAACTCGAAATCGCGAACCATGGGAACTCGAAATCGCGAACCAGTGGAACTCGATTTGCAGGCGCTGGGTTTCGGAAGTTTAGACTAGGGTTTTGGAAACGATTTCGATCGAAATCGCGAAGGGGAAGATCGAAATCGCAAAATCGCGAAGGGGAAGTTGCAGGCGCTGGGGAAGACGATCGAAATCGCCGACGAAGGGGAAGACGACGACCAAACCGTCGGAAAACCGTCGAAATCGCTGGAAAATATCTTCAGCAACGCTTTAAAAACCGTCGCTAAAAAGTTTAGAGGGTCTGGTTTCAAAACCGTCGCTAATACCTTTAGCGACAACCAAACCGTCGCTAAAAACCTGGAGTGACGCTTTGAAAAATCAGAAAACCACTTTTTGGAGTTTTCTGTTTTTCCGGATTTTTTAACTCGATTTTTCCAAATTTTCGAAAAATCTGGATTAAAATTTTCCGAAAACTGCAGCCAAACGCATTTTTCGAAAATTTCAAAAATTTCGGATTAAAATTTTTCGGAAAAAATTCCGAAAGTTGCGTTCCAAACGGGCCCTAAGTTTTGCCCTCATTTTTGGCTCAATTAAGCAATTTTGTCCCTATCAAGCAATCAAGTGAACATTCCCCCTACTCTTTCACAGCCAATTTTGCCCAAAAAAAGTTATTTCTGTGCGTAATTTCGTATACCATCGGAAATCCCAAAAAAGAAAAGTGAGGTAAAATAATTATGGAGGGGGCTTCTCTCCAGTTCAGAAATGTATAGGATTAGTTTACAGCCAGATTGGCAAGTAACTTAAAAATTAGTTTCTTTTTTTGTTGTGTATTTTTATGTTTTTAATTAAAAAACTAAATTAGGTTAAAAATAAATTGTTTCGTAACATAGCTTTTAAATTAATTTTTTTGAAGTCGGTTGTTTGGATTAAAAGCTAGGTTTTTTATTTTTTTATTCAAAGTGAATAATTTTATTCTTTTATATATTTAATATTGACAATTACATGTAGTTGCTAATGATAGTAAATAAATTATGAATAATGAGTATTATTGTATTTTAAATGTGGTGGAAATTTAAATAAAATATTCTAAAAGCTTATGTTATAATTTGGTAATTTGATATTTTAATTTTTTTGTGTTTTTATCAATATGATAAATTTAATTTTTTTGACCTTTTAGAATATTTGTTCATCTGTCAAGGAAGTTGAATGGTAGAAGTGTACTTTTTTTTTTAATCAAAAAGGTACTAGGTCTTAATATATTTCTAACCGACAATAAATAGAACAAAATAGTACATCGGTAGAAATAAAAAATAAAACAACTCCAAAAGGAGTAAATAACTCTCACAAAGAAAAAAAAAATCAATATTCACAAGTAAATGATATTAAACTTACACGCAAGAGAAACATAAACTCTTACGAGATGAGAATCCAAATATTATTTAAAATAAAAAAAAATATTCGACCATTTAGTAGAAATGTACTTGAAGGCTTGAATTAGTAACCCAAATCAGGGAAGATAGGATAGGAGTTATCATGTTCTCATCAATTAACATCGCAATATGTTCCAATTTCATATAATCAAAGTCAATATGTTCCAATTTCATATAATCAAAGTCAATTTCATGATTCAAGACCAAAATCCCTATTTTTTTTTCTAATATCCATTATCCTAAAATATGATTTTTGGAATTAAACTAACGAAATATAAATTAATAAGATAGATATGTCTAACATTGATAGTAAACAACTAATCAAAGTTTTAATTTTTAAAGCTAAAGCTAAGGTTTGCCAAAATCTAAGTTTTTATGCTTTTCCATACAAGATTGAAAATATACAATACATGTAGTTTCAATTGTTAGCATAAAGGCTTTTCAATCAAATTTTGTTTTGATTTTGATCATAACAATACATTGATTTGTTTGCTACTAATGTGTTAGTTGTGTTTGAGAACAAATTCAGGTTAAATACACTCAAGCTCATACACAGCAAAAAGTCAAGAAAATGATGAATATCAATGGAAATTCAAGTTGAAGTATGCTACGAAGAACAAGAGGAGCCCAAAGCAAAGAGTCTTTGAAGATCTTGAAGATATTGAAGATAATAGAGATTGAAGTCTGTAAGAATTTGAATAAGAAGATGTATCAGTAAAAAAAGAAGAAGAAGAAAGAGAAGATATTGAAGGTGAAGTCTTTTGGGGTTAGTTAGCCAAAGGAAATATCAATGCTTAAGTCCAAGATCATCAGAGGGTCAAGAGAAAGGTCAGAATTCAATTTGAGAAGCTATGATTCGATTCCTAGAAGCTAAGAATCGAATCCTTGAAATAGTGAATTGAATCCTCACTTTCTTGACTCGATCCCAGCATGAAGAAATTAGACATATGATCGGTATTTTGGCCATAAATTCCTCTACTCAAATAATTTTGATGTGAGACTTGAACCATTAGAAAGAAGACCTCCGGGGCTTCAATTTGAATATAAAAATGACCTAGTTCCGAGTTAGGATGAAGAAGTTATGATAACTTGAAGTTTGATCAAAAGTGCAGCAGTGCAGCAGAAGCCACGATTCGAATCAAGATAAGGACGATTCGAATCAACAGTGCATAAGGACATGATTCGATCTCAAAGTGCCTTGAATTGATTCTAGAATACCTTGATTCGATCCTAAAGTGCCTTGATTCGAATCACTGAAGCCAAGAATCGAATGAGAATAAGCATGAATCGAATCCAAAGAAGCAATCAGACATATGCTCAGTATTTTGGCCATAACTTTCTCTACGAAAGGAATTTTTAGGTGAGATTGGAACCATTGGAAAGAAGACTTCTAGGGATTCAATTTGGATATAAAATTGATCCATTTGGAGTTCATATGAAGGAGATATGATCGTTTGAAGATTGACCAAATGTGTAGAAAAAGTCTTGATTCGAATAAAGATTTAAGTGATTCGATCCTCCTCTCCAAATTCAGCATCTTGATTCGATCCTTTAGTCCAAGGATTCAATTCTCCAACATTGTGAATCGAATCACAAGCCTAAAATCAAGACCATGATTCGATCATTCAGATCCATGAATCGAATCACCTACTTCAAAGGCCCAATTTGATTCGATCCTTCAGTTCACTGATTCGAATCACCTTTGTAATATTGAAGACTCAATTCGATCCCTGGTTTGCATGATTCGATTCACCAGTTCAAAAAGTAAATTTGATCAGAATCATCAGTATAAAGAATCGATCCTTAGTGAAGAAAAAGGGCACCTGATTTGATTCTTGGCCATCATGATTCGATCCCAGCTTCAACATTGAAGACATGACTCGATCCTCTCTACACGTGATTCGATTTTTTTTTTCTCGGAGTTCAAAATCCTGAAGCTCTCAACGGACATAAATCTCGGTATTTAATGATCTAACGGCTAGAGATCCAAGTATTAAATGCGTCAATGGCTCCATTCTCGCAAAGGATATATAAGGAGTAAGGATTGAAGGTTGAGGGGTTGGTGAACACTTGACATAAAATATTAAACTCTCTCTGGTTCACTGCTCTGTTTTAATTCTCATTCCTTGAGCTTTTAATTCTCTGGTTTCTCATTCTAGATTTGATTGTACTCATCTCCATTTATTCTCATTTATTTTATATCAATTTGAGAGAGAGTGAACATTGTAGTGAGCTTTATATTGTAATCCATCACCTCACAAAGGAGGACAAAGCTGCTGCTACAAGCTCCGGTTGTTGCTACCGTAACTTCCTTGATAAAGATTTGGGTTTTGCTTCACCATTAAAGAAAAAAGGAGGTTCCTCTTCAACCATTGAAGAAGAATTGGCTACTCTTTGCCAGTAAAGAAGAATAGGCTGTTATTCGCCTTGGACGAATAAGAAGGTTACTCTTCACCCACAACCGAAGAAGGTGGTTGCTCTTTACCCGATAAAAGAAGGTGGTTAGGATTCACCCAAAGCAATTTGTGTACTGAAGTTTCGATTCACCCGAAAAATCAGATAGTGAATTCCCAAGTCTTTGGGAAGTGGACATAGGCCGGGATTTAGCCGACCCACTATAAATTTTGTGTGTCTCTCTTTATTCCTTAACTCTTTACATTTGTGCATATTTAATTGATTACACTTGTTGTACACACTTTGTTTATATATTGCTTCAACACTTAGATTTTGTAAAAGAGTTTAAAATTGGTTAAATTTGTTAAACAACATATTCACCACCTATAAGTTTCCCTTTATGACCAACATCAATATTCAAAGATTGTCAAAGATCATACCCTTTTGAGAGAAGAATCAATAAAAAAAACCCACTAAGAGAAGCCTCTAGCCACAAGTAAGCTTCAAAACCCAAATCCTCCGGTGAGAAGGTAGAGAATGATGAGAGGAACCAAGATCTAACCTCCAAAGTTGAGATTAAACCTCCAATGATCTTTCAAATGTGAGCCAAAGAGATCCACCAACCGAACCCCAGGTCTCCCACAGATGAAAAGATGGTTTTAAAGAGGGGAATGTTATGTTTTGAATGAATTGGAGATGCCCTAACCCTATGTTTAAAATCTCTTAGCTGCTCGACCGCTCGAGCAGATTTGTTTTAAATGAATTGGAGATGTCCTTGTCCTATGTTTAAAATGTCTTAGCTTTTCGACCGTTCGAGCGGTCTTGAGGTCCACACGAGCTATCCCCCTATTGGGACACAACTTGAAAAATTAAAAACGGGAGTTGGGTCTCGATCCAAATGTCCCCAAACTTCATTCGATACCCAAGAATATTAAACCTGAGGTTTTAATCAACACCCTAACATCATGAGTTTCTGAATTGAGATCAAATTTTAATTCCTTTAAAACTTTTAACCGGTTTACTAAGTTTCCCAAAAACTAGTATACAAAGTTTGAATTAAAAATCAAAATTAAAACAAGTCATGAGAGAGACTTAGTTTGTTTTAGGATTTGTTCGTATAAATGTATATTATGGGAGTATAATAGTCTTATGAGTTTTTAATATGATAAAATTTATTAAAAAAAATATTTTAATACTGATAGGATTACCTCTATTATGGTATTCAAAAAAGGATTAAACCTCAATAATCATAAAAAGTATTCAATGGGTTCAATTGAACCCGCCCAGTTATACCTAACTATGCCTATGCCTGTTACATTCACCATCATTGTTACTCCATCATCACTGTCATTACGTTCAACCACTACCATTATCTCGATCGCCACCATTATTTTGACGACCACCACTGCTACCAAAACCACCATTGCACCATCAATTCCACCTATGATACTGTTACTATCGCTTTCATCACTGTTATCTCTATCCTCATTGTACCGTCACCATCGTTACTAATGCCAAAAATTATTTACATTTTTTAAGAAAAAAATAATTTTTTGATGTAAGATAAGTTATTAAAATTTTTTATATTATTTTTATCAATCAAATAGTATTAATATATACAAATTTTTATATTGAAATATAAACGGAGTCCCAAACTCCATCAATAACAAATAACAGAGCCAAGGACGGACGCAGGATTTTTATTTTGGGGGGCGAATATAACTATTTTTTTCTTAGGGGGGCGAACCTATATAATTTTAAAATTTTCAAAAAAAATCTAGGGGGACGAACCTAGATAATATTTACAAAATTAAGAATAATACTAATATAATAATCTAAAAAATTCAAAACCTAGCCCCCTCTTCGGTCCGTCCTTGAAGAGAGCTACGTTACTAATTTTTAGCCAGTAAACATGAGATTTATATTATACTAATTTCTACGTGGAAAGCAAACAAAAAATTAAATTATATTAATTTTTTTAGTGCAATCTAAAATAATCGATAAACAAATCAAGCCAAAAGGGTCGTTAAATGCCACACTGTTTTCGCTCTCGTCAAAAAAACGAGCGCTATGCCCTAACTCGTCTATCACGAAGCTTTTGGCTACTTCTTCTGCAAATCGCGATCTCCACCTTCCGATCCCAAACGGCTCTTACGCAGATATTAATTAGGGTTTTGATCAGTCCCTTCTGATCGGACGATCATAACAGGTATTGTTATCAAATAATTTTAATTACTTCAGTTTTTTTTTTCAGAGGACCAGTAAAAGGATTGAAATAAAAGGAAAAAAAGAAAAGAAATAAGGAATTTATGTCTACTACATTTCTATAGTAGGGGTGTCGAAGAGACCCAGAAAACTCATGAGCCAACCTAACCCAATCCGACTCTTGTGGGTTGGATTGGTTTGGTTATGTCAAGATGATGGGTTGGTTTTAGGTTTAATTTTTTTAGAATCGATCTAGTCGGTTCGATTCTTGGGTTGATATTTTTTTAAATCAACCAAACCCGAGATCCGAGGTTATATATATTTTATAAAAAAATAATTAATTAATGTAATAAAAAGTAAGAATAAGACATAATTAAAGCACAAGATACAATTATATTCTTGTTAAAAATATTTTTAATTTGGATATTTATTTGAAATTGGTTAATCTTACGTGAGAATTATCTTGTTGTTAATATAATATTATTTTGGTTTTTAAATAATTTAAATTGGTATTAGATAATGTGTAAGATTAGTTAACAAATGGAACCGTGGATCCAATCCGAACTAATCCGTGTTAATTTAGGTTGGATTGAGTAGGTTCTAAAACATAAATGGTTCGGTTCTGGGTCCAAATTTTTAGAACCGACATTGATTGGTTCAAATCTAGATTAAGGTTTAAACCGATCCAGACAGACTGTCCACCCCTAATCTATAGTATATATGAAGGCAAGATATGAGTCTTGAACTCAAATTTTACTTTTAAATTTACTCACAAATTAGCTGTCACATGACTCACATCTTTAATTAGTTAAATGGGTAAAATTACTATACAGTACTCTTTTTCAAATTTTAAAAAATAAGTGGGTAAAACTGTAAATTTATTATATAGTACCTACTTTTTAGTTTTTTAAAATTTTAAAAATAATTACACACATATGCGCCACACTTCTAGTACTATATGTATATGTAGGCCATAGAATTAGACTTTGTCTCCTTTGATTACTTATCCTGCCTTTGATCACAGGATTAGAACAAATAATCTGTTAAATACAGAATTAGTAATCCATTCATTCCTATGATTAGTAATACAAGGATCCCTGGTATTATTAGAATTAGCTCCGGATTATCATCTCCTCCTTATGTAACGGTCAGAAATAATTTTATAACTCCTATCTCATTTTTAATCCCACTTTAATTAAACATGAGCCAAAATCTTCATTGTACTAATAATTTCATCCATAATCTGGTGGCATATAAAAAAACATATGCAACCCATAATAGTACTAATCCCTTATCCAATCCTATCATGAATAACAAATAAGCCATATGTTTGTACTATAATGGAAGAACTTACACTGTCAATTGGTGCAGTTCCCCAAATGAAAATCTGCATTAATTGATGATTCCCCATTGCCATTTGCAATCTATCTGTAAGAATTGGTGCGCTTCCCCCAAGGAAAATCTGCATAAATTGATGAATCCCCATTGCCATTTGCAATCTATCCGTAAGCCTAGAGTAATTAGTTGTTGTAGAACTTGTTGAACTAAACGGTAAGCTCAAGTGGCTTGTTTGGTATTTCAAATTAGACTGAACTAGATAGGAGGCTAACTAATATTGGGGTCTCACATATTTTCTTTTTGTACACGGGATTATAGATCGAATTATGTATGTTTTTGAGAAATTTGATTATTGTTTAGTTATAGTGGAATAAAAAATAGTATAAGAGTTGTGGAAATATTATTAGCGGTTAGATAAAAGAAAAGATAATCTGAAACCTGATGCAAATAATATCATCGATATTAATTATCCTAAGAATAGTCTTCCATATTCCGGACTATTAGTCCAAATTTAATGATATCCCGTGTCTCCAAATTCTTCTCTGGTGAACAAATAATTCCAAAGTTATGTTATGCCTTCTGTTTGGTACTTATAGCTACAATTTTGGATTATGGCAACTCATAAGACTTTGGGTTTGCTCCTCAGTGATCGGAATCTCGAGGCCTCAAGCTCTCAAGGCCTATTGGAAATTTAATCGGCCGTTTATTTAAGGGTAATGAGATTAGCGGAGGTACGTAGATACTCGTCTACATGATTATCAAAAGAACTTTCGACTTAATTATGCAAGTGGCTGGGAATAATGTTTAGATGCTTGTATGAATTTACGGAGTGTAGCGGTTGTGAATAATGTTTATATGCTTGTATGTTGGTATAAAGTGTTTAGCTACTCCTTAAAAGATACACCAGTTCAGATGATGAAGCAGAAGATTGGAAGTTTTTATGTTGTTTATGCACATTTGGTGAATATTAGTGCAGATTAATATTTTGCACTCCAAATAGAAATTGAGGACCCAGATATATAAGACATGCAATTTTGCATCTCTAAACTAATATTCATCATAGTAGAACTCTTCTCTGAATTTGTATAGTGACAAGAGGTTGTAGCAGTGAGAGGAGTGACAAGAGGTGGTAGGAGAGAGAGGAGAGAGTGAAAACATAATTTGTATGCATTCATAATTTTTTTTGAAATGGCAGTTAAGAAACTACTTAGTACTCTTGGAGGGCACTTCGATAACATATACTGATATTACAATCACACTCTTACAACACGCTTCTAATAATTTCAAACTTACAACAATCTGGGGCCTGACCCCTCCAGGCTAATTAATTAGTGCCTTAGACATTTTATAAAGCACACAATCCCAATCATATCATAGTAATACTAGTTGTAATTAGATCATAAAACTTCACACATCATGACTAGTTATAGTTAGCTATAGGTTCTCCTTAGAGGCAACAAGTATATACGAAAGCGATAATGTTATGGTGGTCAGGTTTTGGTGATCACATTTGAGTACCACAAGATGATATAAACATCATACATAAAATGTCATATTATATGGTACTCAAATGTCACCAAATACAGTCTTCATAGCATTACCCATAAGACAGTAGATAGGCTTCCGGCTTTAATCGTTGCAGCAGCGATACATTAAGTACTTCTCCATCGGACGCCCACACTCCGAGCAGACGACCCTCTCTAGTATCTCACTGTCTGTCCCCGGCAGGATGAGTCGGTTGCAGTGGTGATCGGTATCGTGATGTCTCCCGAACTCCTCATTGAGCGTTGGCACCAGCCCTTTTTTCTCCGCATCGTTCTTCCACTTCTCGAACTCCTCAAAACTCTTCGTAAGCGTGTCACCGGCTTCTCTGGCCATTAAGGCCGACCCGAGGCTGATTACGGCCCATCCTTGGTCGCTACCGTCATAGCTAAGCACCGTGAATACCTCTGTCAGTATACTGTCTTTCTCGGTGGCATGGTTGCTGCTGCGACTGTTGTGAGTCTTGGACAGCCACATGCTCTCCAACCGGTTCCAGAAATACCAAACGGAAATGGGGTCTTCCCAACATTTGCTCAACTGTTCTGTGTTGATGGTTTCGAAGATCCTTGTAAGTCGTCCCCAGCTGACTTTGCTTTTTCCAACATAAACCATTTCTATGGAAATGCCTAACTCCACAGCAACAAATTTTATCCTCTTCGTAAATTCCCGGATCCAATCTCTGTCCTCCCCTCCATACAAGCAAATGTGTTTACCCTCCGCAATCTGTAACTCCACACAAATTATCAATTCATATGTATCTCCCCTTTTTTTCTTTTTGGCTTTGATTTGCAATCTTGGTCTTTTAGCTTTGCACCCATAAAAAATACTTAGAAATTACCTAAAATTTAAAATGGCTGATTAAGATTCACTTGAGGGGTGGATGTGTGTCACACATCCTATTAAATATGAATCTACAATTTATAATCACTTTTGGTGTAAAATTATGAGATTTTTTTTTTGGGTACATAATTTTTTT
This sequence comes from Sarracenia leucophylla, assembly GCA_035668355.1. Lineage (NCBI taxonomy): Eukaryota > Viridiplantae > Streptophyta > Magnoliopsida > Ericales > Sarraceniaceae > Sarracenia > Sarracenia leucophylla. The sequence continues at coordinate 11,044 of JAULLG010108672.1, forward strand.
TTGGCTTTTTAGCTAAAAATGCTAAAATCCAAGGTTGCCCGCTTGGAAAAAAAAGTAAAAAAGCTAAAAAGTCAAATCAAAATACAAACTCCTAAAATATTCTATTCGAACTCCTATCACCTTTAAAATACAATAATACCACTTATTTATAAATTATTTACTACCACTATCGATTACATATAATTGTTAATATAAAATATATAGAAATGTAAAATTGTCTACTTTGAACAAAAAACAAAATGTTTGTTTTTTTACCGAAACAATCAATTTTAAAAAATCTAACTTAAAAGCTAAGTTACCAAACAATTACTTTGAACCCAATTTATCTTTGCCTAAAAACAAAAAACCTAACTTTTAAGTTAGTTGACAACGGTCAAAGTTTATATGAACTCTTTGTTTAATAACACTTCACTTTTAGTTAATTTTTTTTAAAGTTCCATAAATAGGATCAAACCTTATTTCTCGAGATTTCTCTTTTTTATTCTTCAAAGGGTTAATAAGCTAAACGTTAAAACGGCAATAAAATTAGGGGAAGTTAGGTTTTAGTCATTTGTTTTTATCCCATTTTAAATTCAATCATTTCACCTTTTCTCTCTTTTCCTCTTTCTATCTCTCTTACTTTTTAGGACTAAATATACTTTTTGTTCGACTTTAAACTAAAAATCTTTGAAAGCATACCCAAATTTGGATGCGTGGGTCGATTTCGTCTACCAACAGCTCGAGTGACCAGCGCTCATCCTTCCAGAGCGACTCTTCCTTGGCTGCAGTGAAAGGGAATGCCTGGTTTCGCCATATCATAACCATATGGAGTGCATTTAGGCACACCACCTTGCCATGTGGATCCACCACAACCAGAATGAGCTTCTTCGAGAACCGCCACTCCTGTTTTATGTACCTGATGCTGGCTGCTTCCAGCAACGACGGCTTTGCCACCGTGTACCACGGCATCGTCGACCGTACCTCCTCGAATTTCCGTTGCTTCTCTGGATCCTCCTCCAATGGTACTACTTGAAGCCCGTCCACCACCAGGAGCCACACAATCTCGTACAGACGGTCCCCCAATGCTCGCGCCCTGGGGTGTTTTTTGTAGATGTCTGCGAGAACCTTTCTCTGTTCTATGAGGATGTCGAGATCAGATATGAGCAGTAAAATCGTCTTTCCTGTCAGTACTTCAATGCCAGCCTGTTTTCAATTGAAGGGCGGGAAGGATTTTTATAAGTAATGCTAGCATGCCTAACTTAATCTCCTAACTTATTATCCTAAATGAGTTGACATTCACTACATTACCATCTCTCATTAAATGATGGAGCTAAGTTGGTGATGTGGATAATGCTAACTCATTTGGGATAATACGTTATGAGATTAAGTTGGGTTGCTTTCATAATTCTTAGAGCGACGTTCATTAAAATTTATAAAAAAATCTTGATGGACGATTTTTTTTTATTTATTTTGTGAACAAACCTTTATGTTATCATTGGAGCCATCCATAACTCTAAGTGGCCATGGATCATTCTTAGGGTTAATGAGAGGATTGAGAACCTCCGTGTTGTCCCTGTGGTATGGCTCACGAAAGAGACGAACAAGCTTCTGAAAAGCCTCTTCCTGTCTCTTATCCTCTGCATTCGATGATCAAAATTTTTAGCCCTCAAGAAGAAACAAAAATGCTCGCCCCTTTCTTAGTGGAGTTTGTTGTCCGAAAAATACTTGGTACACTAACAACCAAACATAAATCAATCACAAACAGTGGTTGATCTTGACTATTCAATTCTTTAGGAATTTACAATACTTATCAATTTCAATATATATGAATGCAATCGCTGATGTCATCAACCAGGATTAGGGTTCTGCATGTATCGTTCAATTCATGCAATCGCCCGAATTTTAAAAAAGGAAAAAGCTGGACATCACGGTACTGTCTAGCATTTTTTTTAATATTTTTATAATCTGATTTGTTTATTAATTATAAATTATCAAGTTTAGTATCCGTGTAAAAATTTAGGTTAATTCAATATCGATAACTATTTTATACAATAACAGTTGTGTAAATTTTTTAAAAAAATTTAGAATTCGAATTGTGATCGACAGTTATTTTTTAACAACTGTTATTATATCAAATAGTTACCGATATTGGATTAAACTAAATTTTTATATAGATACCAAACTCGATAATCTATACTTAATGCACGAATCAGATCATAAAAATATAAAAAAAAAAAAAGTTGAACAGTACCGTGCGGTCCAGCTTAGGAACGGTAGAGGAACCGGTTCCTTTAAAAATTCATAATAAGTTATACATATTAGACTTAATATAGACGGATTAGTTGTGAATAAAGAGTTCACAAATATCACCCGTCATAGAACCGTCCCGATTGCATGTACAAAAATTAATACTAATTTTTAAAAAATAGGTTATCTAATTTATTCGCTGTCTAATGTGTTCATTTATATCATTCCTTCAAAGTAAACTTAGTAATTTAAATTTCAAACCACATTGAATGCACTTACATTTTTAATGTACTTGTTTAGTTTGTGCGCTTGTAATTGGATGCACTTATAATGCACTATTTATAATGCACTCATAATAGGGGATAAAATATTTTATAATAACTTTTAAATTACCGATAAAAAAAATTTTAAACCATCAAACTGTCCAATATGCTATTACAAAATCGTTAAAAAAAATTATACAATTTGTTGATTTTATAATGTGAATGGTTCGACAATATATTGAAATTTTTTATATTATCGTAGATGGTTTGATTAACGGATTACCACTCAAACTGCATGCGCCAACCCTCGAACGACTCGAGTCATGATCATTTCTGTAGGTTGATTTTCCTTCGAAACAATGCTATTGGTAGTTTTTACATTATTTGTGTGAAATTATTAAAATTAATAATTTATAGAATATAATTTATAACAATGAGTTATTGATAAAAATCATAATTTATTACTAAAATAAAAAATAAAAATAAAAACATTTTCATATAAATAAAATTGTATAGAAACTTATTGTGTAACCCACGTGGTCAGGCCTTTGTACAGTGATTCACAAAGTGGTAGATTTGACTTACCTTTTCTCTAGGCCATTAGTCTCCCTTGAATCAAAAATCAAATTATTCAAATTTAGTTTGAATTGAAAAACAATTTATAACTAACATTTTTAATGCGACATTTTCAAACTAATAAGAATCAAATTTTATATTTTCAAGAAAAATAGTATTGAAATAGAAAAAGTCGCAAACAAATATGCATTAGATAAAAAAGTTATAAATTTCAAATAATCTTTAATTAAATTAATAGTATTAAAAAAATGAGCCTCCTAATATAATAGAGGTCCTAGACAAACACCTAAATTGCATAGGATTTGAGCCGACCCTCTAAGAGTTCGTCGAAATCCAAAAATTGGAGTGATTCTTTTTCGCTTTATGATCCTTATATCTTGGGATATCGATGTCTGTAAAACCTATTAGTATCATTGTGACGGATGAATCGTTTTTAAGAAAACAGTGTTCAATACTAACCTCGATTTTTTCCCACATTAATTTTGAAGTCATGTTTATAAATTTATATTTTTGCATTTCGATGATCTTAATTTTTATATTTATTAGAGTAATTTCTTTTTATGTACAATATTGGCCTGGTATTATTAATTTTGCTCAACACGTATTCTATGTGAAAAAAGCCAATCCCAATAAAGATGGAATAAAAAATCAATTGACGAGAAATCAACCGGCTCATAAAGAGCACAACCCATGCTGATGTCACTGATCCTTGCTGATGTCACTGGTCATGATCAGTTCTGTTGCTTTTTCAAAGAATCCAAATTCTTTCCTTAAAAGACTAACAATGGTATTCTAACTTAAAAAAAAAAAAAAAAAACTCACAAATGGATAAATGATTTTCTTATGAATTATCCTTAAATTGGTACATTAAAAGAAAATTTGTTAAAAAAATTAGATTCTATTTGTCTCGGCATAAAATATTTTCTCAAAATAATTTTTCTAAAATATTTTTTATATATCTGATTGTAACAATGAAAATGATGATTGGATGTGGTAGTGCTAAAATTAATAGGAATAACGATCATAATGGCAGTGATCCCCGAATTCCAGACTCTTGGGACCCTAGGATCGCAAAACCGTGTAAAATAACAATTTTTTTTTTGTAAATCATTTCTGATCATATAAAATAAAATATATTTTTTACATTAATTTTATCTAACTAAATATTAAAAATAGATGAACTATTTATGAAAAAATATTTTACGTTTAAATTAACGTGGCCTTAGCACAGAATCAAATCACATGTGGAGAATTTCATGAAAATATCGTGTTTTATTTTAATAGACTATGAGTTTAATAAGTATAAATATTTAGTTATATATTTGTTTTGTTTATATGCTTTTGAGATGTAATATAAATAAATTGGATTATGCTATTTACAACAAAATGAACGATGAATAAGGGATAAAAAGCATATCGATATATGTTTAAATGTATTGATATTTGTAAAAACGATAGGTTTCATCTCTAAAACTCTATTGATATTAAATTTTTTTATTCTTTATTAGTAGTTTCTTATTTATCATGTAATGGGCGATAGTTAGCATAACCTAAAATAAATTGAAGTATACTGGATAGTGACGACGACAACGTGATGGAGACGAAGGTGTTTAGATTCGTTTGGTATTGCTGTGATAGTTATAATTAATAATTTTTACTTATAATTAATAACTTCAGTATCCAACCCAACGGTTATATTGATCTCGCCATAAAAATCTCAGCCATTGGTGACTCAAAGTACTGAACATAATCCGAACATGATTCGATCAATCACGTCGGGATTAAGAGCACTACAATACATGATAATATAGGATGTAGATCAATTCATATAGTCAGTATAGAATTGATCATCCTACTGATCCCGTTCAATACACTCCAAGTGTATTAACACATCGAGCTCGAACAACAAATTCCAAGACCGGAATTCGATCCGTTTGACCTAGCCAAGATCAGCTAATATAACGATGTGCTACAACCATACCAATGGACAGTACAGGTCCATTGTGGTTGTGGGCCCACTTGTATATTTGTCAGAACCATTGACCCAATCTTCCTCGCTTCATGCAACGAGTCAAATACTGGACAATATATACGGACAATGCATACATACATCATACATACAATAAATATGAAACCAAATATGCAATCCATCTCAATTGATCCTCATTAATATTCCCGGGATCCCGGACAATAAAATACATAAAAGTATGGCTTTTAAGTTTACTATCCTAACTAAAGTGAGTCGACCACTTCATTGCATGAGTCGACTCTCTTGTACATTTTCATATATTCTCTCTGAGGTGAATCGACTCTCTTGTCCCTTGAGTCAAATCCTTGTACTGCTTTTGTGCAGTTGATTCGACTCACCCATGCCTTGAATCGATTCCCTCATGCATTTTCATGTATTTTTCATTGAGATGAATCGACTCACTAGATTCATGAGTCGACTCCTTTGGGCATTCCTCTATGCATTTCTCATATATGAGTCGACTCCCTGCTATTGTGAATCGATTCACTACCTTGTAAAATCGAACCATTGATTCTTAGAATTGACTCACATATGCATTGATTCGAATCATTATGGTGTTAATTCGACTCACCATATTAGTGATTCGAATGGTGTTTTCATTCACATATGTCTTTCCCTGCTATTTTTTTTTGCCGATCTAAGGTATTGTTTTATATATTTTTTTGGTTTCATACTTTAATCTAATCCATATCAGTCCATCAATTTGAATCTCTATCACAATCTCTATTGCATATCTTTGAAATATTTTGGAAATATGAATGTTGTATGCTTAAATGTTTAATCATGCTTAAGTATATATTGAACATAGCATACATTTGTTGATATGATCGTATGTGATTTTTTTTATAATTGCATCTCTCACGTGATATTTATTACATATTTCAAGTTTGTGAGTGTATGGATGCTTGTGTTACATAATTAAACATGTTTAAATCTTTTATTGTAGCCTAAAATTTTTCAATCAAGTAGATAACATTAAATATGAATGAGAACTTATGATTGGTTTCACAATTGGTATCATATTCAAATTATTTTCATAAAACTTAAAGTGCAAGACGGTCTTATGATCGAGATAATTCTTAAATTCTCTCGATTGACCCGCTTAGCTTTAGAGATTTTCAAAATATGATTCCAAAGACCTTAATCATAACCTTGACAATCATAGCAATGCATATTGTACTTGACATATGGGGGGGTTGTTTAATCATATATGTATGCTTTTCATAAAAAAGGGCCAACTACTCTTTTACAAAGGGGGAGAACAAAAAGTATCATATGCTCACTCTTTTATCAAACATCATGTTCAACAATTGGTATAATCTATTTCTTGATGTTTATGTATGGCTGTGTGCATTAAATTTTTGCTTGTTTGTGCATTGACATAGGGGGAGTATAATAGAAAAATCCTTGATACCTCTGTTATATGATTGATATATCCTCTGAATGTGCCTCCCTATACCTTTTTCAAAAAGGGCTTTTGATATTTGTCGAGCAATTTTTTTTTTTTTTTTTGCAAAGGGGAAACTTCCCGATTATTTTTTTTTAAAGACAAATTTGGAAAGAAATTCTAAATTTGACTCTGCTTGCTTTTCAAGATGATCATGCTCACATTTTGCTATGCTTTGTTTTCAACCAAAGGGGAAAACAACATTTCTCTTTACTCTCAAATGGGGAGATATAGTTATCATACTCAGGGAGAGATTTTCTTTTTGCTCTGATACATGCAATCCCTTGTAGATTCTTTTGTTTAACAAAGGGGGAGATAAAAAATTTTATGGACCAACAATTGGTATGTGCATCTCATTTTTTATAGACCAAGAAAGGGGGAGAAGTATTGATTTATTTTCTATGTGCATCTCATTTTTGTCTCTTGCCTTTTTTCTATGACAAATGGGGAGAAGTATTGATTGATTTGTATATATGTTTAGGGTTTTAGCATGTATGATTTTCATATATGTTTAGGGGGAGAAGTCGTTGATATATTTGCATATATGTTTTACAAATTTGCATTAATTCATTTGGTATAACTATGCTACATCTTACAATTGCTATCTTAGAACTTAATTTCTATTTTTTATATTTTTGCAAATCAATGGTTGTCATGTCAGAAATGGGGAGATTGTTAGCCTAAACGCTTTTTAATCAAGCTTTGTTTTGATTTTGAGAATAACAACACATTGATTTGTTTGTTGCTAATATTTATTTGTGTTTTAGAAAGTATTTTAAGGATTAATCTACCTTTAAAGCTCAGCAAAAAGTCAACCCGATGAATGGATCGGCTTCTTATATTGAGCATGAAAGCTCAAAAAGAATGCCAAAAAGGGAATCAAGATTCAATCCCAAGATGAATCAGCAGAAGAAGAAGAAGAAGAAAGAGAAGAGATATGAATAAAGTATTATTGTTCGTCTCATCCGATACTACTAGTTGGTGAAGGGGATTTCTCTTTCTCTCTGAGTTTGGCTAACTCCTTCAACTTTGCATCAAGCTCAAAGACATTCAGACTTCAAAAGAAGTTCTTGAAGATAATGAAGATTGAAGCTCTTGAAGATAATTGAAGGTTGAAGACCCTTAAGAGACTTACAACTGAAGGTGATAAAAAGAAGAGTCATTGATTGAATCCTCAAAGAATTGAGTCGATCCTCAGTGCACAGAGTAAGCTATGAGTCGAATCCAAATTTAGATGAGTCGACTCACAGCTGAATCCAGACATGGTTGAGCCGAACCAGATATGCCTCAAAACTCCAATGAGTCGAATCATCAAGCTGAAGAAGAAGAAGTTGATTCGATCCTTGAAAGAATTGACACGAATCACAGCTTCAAAATGGGCCACATGATTCGATCCTTCATCCCTATGATCCGACTTTCTATACAAAAAATCAAAGCAAGAGTCAAATCGAAGAGTGGATAATTCGTTCCCTCAAGAGCATGATTCGATCCTTGGATCACATGAGCCGATTCACTCCTCATAAAATCAGAAATTAAAGAAGGATGAGCCGAATCCTAGAAGACATGAGCCGACTCTCAATATTAATAATCACCTTATGAGTCAAATCAAAGAAAACATGAATCGACTCGTACAAGATAAAATGTAAAATCTCTAAAGCATGATCCGAATCAAGGATCACATGAGCCGACTCTTTAATGTGTGATGACCAGCATGAGTTGAATCAAGAAGAGGTTGAGTCGACCCGTGCAACAGAATTTCCAAACCATGATGCTCCAATGGTCTGATTTTCAAAGTATTAATTGCTGCAACGGCTAGTAGTTCCTCTCCAACGATCAGAAATCAAAGAGGGCTTATTTAAGGAGTCATTACTCCTCATTGAGATAGTTGGTGAACACAAGATAAAGATCATAAACTCTCATTACTGCTCTCTGGTTCATTGCTCTGAAATTAATTCTCATTCTTTAAGAGCTTTCATTTCATTCTGGTTTCTTACCAGACGTGTACTCCTCTCATTTACTCTTCGTTTATTGTAAATCAATTTGTGTGTGTGTGTATGTGTGTGAGAGAGAGAGAGAGAGAGAGATTCATTGTAGTGAGATTTCCACTGTAAAACTCATCTCACCAAGGAGAACACACACTGCAACTCTCAGTAGAGCCAGGTTCCTCCTACTA
>JAULLG010108673.1:0-13247 GCA_035668355.1 Sarracenia leucophylla
GGCCATAAATTTCTCTATAAAAGGAATTTTTAGGTGAGACTTGAATCGTTAGAAAGAGGACTTCTAAGGCTACAATCTAGATATAAAATTGTCCTTATTTGGAGTTCGGACATAAGAGTTACGATCATTCAAAGAATGACGAAGTGTTTTGAAATTCTAAATTTCGAATCCACTAAAACGTTTCGGCTCATAGAAAGAGGAGCCAAATCATTTCATTATGTTTTCCAAACCCAACTCTCGGGAAGCCGAAGGTTTCGGCTCCCCAAGAAAAGGTTTTGACTCAAGAGGAAGAACAAAACTTTATTCAAGAAAAGGTATCAATTCATCCCCCAGTAGATTTCAGCTCATCAGAAAAGGTTTCAGCTCATCTACCAAAAGATTTCATCTCATCAAAAATGGTTTCAGCTCATGGACAAAACGTTACATCTCATCAGAAATGGTTTCATCCCCTTCGCCCAGATATGAAATTCCTAAGACTTCACAACGGATTGATTTTTGTCTTCAACGGCTATATTTTGGTTTTGACGGTCCTAAATCATTGAGAGACTATTTAAGAAGCTTTGAATATTCATTATGAAGCTTCATTAACTACAATACAAGAATCATAACTTTCATTCTAATCAGTTCACTTCTCCTACTGCTACAACCATTAAATTCCATATTCTGAGCTTTTGTTTTCTCGTTGTTACACAAGTTATACTCCTCTCATTTATTCGTCATTCATTGTATAAATTTTGTAAGAGAGAGTGTGCGTTTATCTCATTGATTTTTATCAATCATTTGTAAACAAGGGTTAGACACCCTTTGTCCTTTGAGATGGTATATCTCAAAGATGAAGTCCAAGAGTGATAAGAGGAAAAAATAGGGGATTACTTTTAAAAGTTTCATCTTGGAGCTTGCTTAGGCTTTGAAGAGTGAGCCCGAAATCATCTTCAGTTCAAGCTTTGAGGAGTGAGCCCACAATCATCCTTGCAAAGGTTTAAAAGAGAGCTCGTAAAACTTCTGTAATGGTTTGGAGTGCACCTGTAAGCATTCTAATAGTGAAAATCTCAAGGCGAAACTAGAGGAGTGGACATAGGTCGGAATTTGGCTGAACCACTATACATCTTGGTCTTGTGGTTTCATTTTCTCTCTTCCCTTAACTCTTTTATTTTCAGCAATTTATTATTCATATCTTGTTACACACACACTTTAATTGATACACATAGCTTCCGCATTTAAAATCTAAAAAGAGTGTAAAATTGATATGGTTTATCAGATAACCTATTCATCCCCTAGGTTGTCTCTTAGTGGACCAACAAGGAGTTTTAAAAACAATCAAGGTTTTTTGGTCTTATCAATATGCCTAAAAAATATGAGATATTTCAGAGTAACACAATGCAATCACTTATCATAAGTTGACAGCAAAAGATTCAAAGCACGTACCTTGATTGTTAATGTCAATAAAGTGCAATGTGGTCATTTTTTTCAAAGACTTTCAAATGCTCAAACATTTTTATCAATGTTTAAACTATTGAAAATGAATCAAAAAAAAAAATACACCAAGGCATAACACCCTTTGCAAACACAAAGTTTTGACATTTACTAGTTTTGATGGCAAAATTTGTCAACAAATTATGCTAATGCACAAGCACATGCCTAAGTGTCATAGACCTGCCATAAGCGTAGCAACATATATGCATGTATTATCAATTCTCAATAAGTTTATACATCAACATGTAATTCTCAGTATATGCAGCTCGCAATTAACATTCGTCATTCAAATCACAATTGCATCCATATTTCAAAAATAATGTACATTCAATATAGGCAATTTACAATCAAAATTGATCAAGTCACAATCAATGATATAAATTACAATGGGATATTAAATTGCAAACATTCATACATTCATAACAATAAAATTAATGTAATAGAAAAATGATACAAATGTTTGGACTACTTCTCTCCTTTTGTCAATCACAAAAAAAAAAAAAAATACAGAGGGTAAGAAAAAGAGGTTCATATGGTTATTGGGTCATCATCCTTGCCTCTTTTTTTTTTTTTTTTAAACTCTCTATCTGAGGCAATCTTGGCCCTTCTCAGCATATCTTTCCTTGTTATACTTGCTTCTTGGTTCCTTCTTTTCATCTTCTGCAAGTTTGGCAAAGTATGCTTTAAGTTGCTTCCTCTTCTTTTCTTCAATCCTTACTATCTTCTCTTCTTTGGTTTCTTTGACATTCTTTTGTGGTTTGGTAGATGATATGTCAACTGATTTAACCTTTCCCTTATTAGTCTTCTCTTTCTCTTGCTTCTCTTTCTGTTCCTTCTCTCTTCTAGCTTTCTCTTATTAGTCTTCTCTTTCTCTTTCTCTTATTTCTCTCTTCTAACTTTCTCTTGCTCTTTTTTGCCGCTTTCTCTTTTTTTTTTTCTCTCTCTCAAGCCTTTCGGCTTGCATTTTACTTAACTCTTCTGCCTTTCTCATTATTTTTTTATAAATCTTGTCTCTTCTTTTTCTACTGTCTTTTGCTTCCTTTCTTTAGTTACCTTTTCACCTTTTCCAAGACATCATATTTCCTCCCTTCTCTTGTTTCATCTTTTCTTGTTTCATCTTTTCTTAGTAGATTGCTTCTTGGGGTCAATTGTGGGATGTTTCGTAAATTCCAGCCCAACCACCTCTATTATAGTCCATTTAGGAGATGATGGTGGTTGAGAGGCCTTTCGGCTAATGCTGCTACTTCTACTTCTTCTTTCTTCCTTCTCTTCTCTTCCTCAAGCTTTCTCTTGGCTTCACTCTCTATCTCTTGAATCTTCCTCTAAATCTCCATTCGCTCAACTATCAACCTCTACTTGCTTATATTTCTTTCATTGATCTTAGTCTAGCCTCAGCAAACGTTTCCTTGGAATAAAATTGATTGTCATACGTTCCTTACATCCATTCGATGCGATCTTTGATGAGTTTAGAGTTATAAAGGACTATTGACATAAATCCTTCATCGTACTATTTCATCACCTTTTTGAGGATATTGATGTTTGTATTGACTATTTTGCTAACACTTACTTTGATCTTTTGATCACTAGAATAGTGCCATCATCATACGGGTTTAAAAGCTTTTTAGAGAGCCCAGAGAACTTGGTGAACACTTTCTCAAAAAGATAAAAGAAGTTGTTAACCTTAGTTTGAAGGTTGAGTAAGAAAGAATAAGCTTTTTGTTCAGGGGAAATAAGGAAAGATGAAAGAGTGTTGAGCTTGGAATCCACTTTCTGCTCAAGTGTAGAAAGGGAGGAATGGACTGATTCATTAATAGAATAAATGACACAAGTGAGAAGTGAGATCTGATCAAAAGAAAATGATGGAGGAGTAGAATGTAAGGATGAGGGTTGTGCAGAAGTGGTAGACTGAATATGCACTGAAGGGGCAGGAAGGGGATGTGAAAAAGTAGCAATATCATAATGAGAGGGGGATGGATAACCACGATCAAAACCAAAATCAGTGGAGTACAAAGAAGGACCAAAAGGATAAAACTGATCAGAGTGGGTAGGATCATTTGAGGGATGGATGGTGACAATGTCAGAAGGGCCAAAAAAAGTTGAATGAGAGGAGATGGTCCAATCTGACTAGTAGGAGTGGGTTGAGGAGTTGGAGGCGGAGCACCAAACTGAGAAATCTGTGCAGGGGCATGAGGATTAACATGCCATGTGATAGCAAAACTACTTGTTGACCAACTTGATCATGTTGTAGTTCATCTGGATGAAAGTTTGTTAGATATTCGTCAACACGAATTTTCCCTTGGTTATTCTTGTAGTATGGCAATCGATTTGTTCACTTGCAGCCCAAGCATCTACATTGAATTCTTGAAATAGTTTTCATGCTCTTAAAATCGACGAATACTCGGTTAGACACTCAAACATCCAATAGCTATAAAAATGCATCTAAGTAAGTCCATCATTTTTATATCAACCATGTTAGACATCCCATTGTTTTAACTCGGGTTCCCATCCAAGTTGTCCATGAGGAAACAATAGAACATAATGCAACATTAAATATTTCAGATGACAATAGTTAATTTGTTAATATGACTTTTTACATTTTGAAGCATACCTTGATAAGAATAACTTTGAAGAAAATCCCATATGAGCTATGGAATGGTAGAAAACCCAACATCAACTATTTCAAAACTTTTGGTTGCAAATGTTTTGCATTTAACAACAAAGAGCTCTTGAGAAAATTTGATGCAAGATCTAATAAGGGGTTTTTCTTGGATATTCTATGTCTAGTAAGGCATATAGAGTCTCCAACAAAAGGACTTTTATTGAAGAATTTTTTCATGCTTTGATAAGGCTAATGCTAGTTAATCTAGAAATTTGAATATGACCATGTATACATCCAAAAGGGTGTTGAGGACATCTTCATAAAGAGTCAATAAGAACAAAATCAAGAAAAAAAAACTTGTAACAGCATTCTCCAAACCAATAGGAAGTGCAACCTTCAACTCAAAGAAACGTGGCTCTTCCTAAGGAATGGAGGTATGCTCATGGTCACCCATAGGATTTTATCATTGGTGGCTCTGCTCAAGGTAATAAAATTCGACCATCTCTACAAAACGTTTGTGGTAATTTAGCATTGCTTTCCTAAATGGAACTAAAACGTTTTGAAGTTTGGACTTTAGTCCCAAAACCTAAGAATCACTCCATTTTCTATACAAAATGGGTTTTAAGAAACAAGATGGACGAAAATGGAGTGGTGCTTAGAAACAAAGCTTAATTGGTAGCTCAAGGTTATAATCAAGAGGAAGACATCGATTTTGATGAAACTTTTGCTTGTGTGACTAGGCTTGAAGCCATTAGGATGTTGCTTGCTTTTGCTTGCTTCAAAATTTTCAAACTTTATCAAATTGATGTCGAGTGCCTTTTTAAATGGGTTTATTACCGAAAAAGTTTATATTAAACAACCTCCGATATTTGAAGATCCAAGTTTTCAAATCATTTTTATACACTTACCAAAACTCTCTATAGATTGAAACAAACCCCTAGAGCTTGGTATGATAGGCTTTCAAAATTCTTGATTGATAATCATTTTCATAGAAGAAAACTAGATACAACACTCTTCATCAAAATCAAAGGGAATGATATGCTTACTGTACAAGTTTTATGTAGATGATATCATTTTTTGTTCTAATAATAAATCTTTTTGTAAGGAGTTTTCTAAGGTTACGTAAAGAGTTTGAGATAAATATGATGGGAGAGCTCAACCACTTTTTTGGATTCCAAATGAAGCAAACAAAAGAAGGGATTTACATCAACCAAGAAAATTACACAAAGAACCTACTCAAGAAATTTGACATACTAAGTGCCAAACCAATGGAAACTCCTATGTGTCCTACAACCAAGCTTAACAAAGATGAAGCACGTAAATCAATACATAAAAAGCGATATCGAGGTATGATTGGCTCTCTACTGCATTTAACTGCTAGTAGACCTGATATAATGTTTAGTGTGTGCATATGTGCTAGATTTCAATCTAATCCTAAGGAATCACACACAACTACTTTCAAGCGCATCTTTAGATACCTTATAGGTATACAAAACCAAGAATTATTCTATCCTCAAGGGATAACCTTCGAATTGTTTAGCTATTCTGATACAAACTTTGCTGGATGTAAGACTGATCGGAAGAGTACTAGTGAGACTTATCAATTCTTAGAACACTCACTGATATATTGGTTTAGCAAGACACAAAACTCAGTAGCTCTTTCTACAGCTGGGGCTGAATATATTGCAGTCGGTAGCTACTGTGCACAAATCTTATGGAGAAACAACAACTAGAAAACTATCGTGCTGTCCTAAATCACATTCTCATTAAGTGTGACAACACCAGTGCCATAAGCATCCCTAAGAATCTCTTAAAACATTCAAGGACTAAACATATTGAGAGTAGACATCATTTCATTAGAGATCATATACAAAAAGGAAACATAAAACTTGAATTTGTAGGCATGGACCATCAACTTGCTGATATATTCACAAAACCCTCAAGTGGAGATAGGTTGTGCTACATGAGGCGTGAACTTGTTCTGCGATATATTTCATTTTGATGCCTAAATACCATGATTTACATGTTTTATAATGTACTTGAATGAAGTGTTGATACTTTTTTGAGAAGTGTTGACACTTGTATGTGGGTCGACACTTACACCTGTTAGGACAACACTATGCATCCAAAACATGGTCTATGCTTTATGGGTCGACACTTGTCTCATAAGCAATCTAAGGGTCGACATTTGGTTCCCACGGGTCAACACTTTAAGGTTGTTTTTTATAAGGGTCAACACTTTCTATGTGTGTAAAAATTTTGCAGTGAAGTCAACACTTTTATCAAAAGGGTTGACACTTTTTCTCAAAAAGGGTAGACACTTTTTCTCAAAAAGGGTAGACACTTTTCTCAAAATGATTGACACTATCTTGCCCTAGAAACCTAAGGGTCGACATTTTTTCAATTAGTGTCAACACTTATGTCGGGCATATATATGTGGGTCATTCCCCTCCCCCTTTTTTCAAAACACTTGTTTTCGAACCTTGGCCTCAAAATCCTTATTCGTGTCCGTGATTCATGTCTAAGAACAAATCAATGGCACTAAAGACCATGGATTAGAAGCACAAAGCCGCTGATGGAGGGTCTAAGGCATCACAGACCAAGAAGACTACTCCTCAAGGGTCGACATCATCAGACAACCTTCCAGAGCAAACTTCGTCACTCTCCCGAAACTCGGTATGTAAAGAACGCTATTACTCTAGATTCGTCAATAGAAGGATCCTTTCGGGTCGTTCTAATCTCTTTCATTGCTTTGATGCTGCTAGGATGAATTTTTCCTCCTGGTTTGGCTCTCTCGGGAAGAAAACCCTCTTCGCTCATGAAGGAGTGGTTTTCCCCAACCTTGTCAAATCTTTTTACGCTCATATGGCATTTGACAATGCCTCTACTGACACCACCATCGCTACTTGGGTAAATAGTGGTAACATTCAATTTGACTCAGAACTCCTTAATAACATTATTGGCATTCCGGACGGTGATTTACTCATCCTATGCCATCTCAAGAGGGAAACTTCTATACAAGGTTTCTCTTAAGCGGAGGCTGTGAATAAAATCACAAGTCTCGAGTCCTTGAACTCTTTGAACCTCTCACAAAACCTCTCTGCCAACATTCTCAATCCCGAGATGAAGCTCCTACATCATTTTGTGAACCACATCATTCTTCCACAGTGTGGGAAATTTGATGACATTACCTTCATCCACATCTTTATTATGTGATTTATCATTGAGGACAAAAGGCTTGATTTAGGCTTTTTGTTCATTTCTAATATGCTACAAACCCACAACAAAAACAACTCAAATCTTCGCCATGGCATGTACCTAACCATCATCCCAAATCACTTTGGTGACCTTTCAAAAGACAAACCTAAAAAAATACGAATCCAACCTCTCTTATGACAAAACCATCTTCAAACGCATGAAGTTTGAGAAAGAAGATGTGTGTGGATAAAAAAGGATATTGTCCCTAAACCCACTGAATCTCTTCCTCCTCAACCTTCTCACCTTGGGGTTTCATAGTCTAACCCCTCACAAACTGGCCCTTCTGTATCCACATCTGCTTCTCATCCCATTCCACCGACCTTGCCACCACCACCACCACCACCACCGGTGCTACATTTGACCCTTTCAGGGATTTCACACTTTCACCCTCACACTACTCACCTTCACACCAATACCCCCTTGATCATATCTTTCCTTCTCCTTCCCACACTGACCTCCCTCATCCTTTCGATCTACCTCACTCCGAGCATCCCCTTCCCCATCCTTTTGTACACATCTACTCTACCAAATTTGGACATCATCTTTGTTAGTGATATTATTAGATATATACAATACATGTAAATAGGCCCGTTTACTATAAGGGCCCATTAGGGTTTAGTTGTACATACCCTTGTATTTATTATATATAGAGGACCTCTCTAATTGAGAGGTAAGCTTTTCCCACTATTTCTTATTCTCTTTTACATGGTATCAGAGCCAAGGGAGGCAAAACCCTAGGGTTCCAACCTCTCCAAGTGGGCGGCAAGGGTTCGCCCATACTGGTGTAATCGTCTAGGTCTGGTTATCAGAGTTCGGTGGTCGACTAGGCCTCTAGTTGTTGTTTCGGCAGTCAACAACTCCTTCTCTTAGGGTTTCGGTGAACAGTGAGATACCTGAAGGTGTTTCTGGTAGTCGGCAAGGCATCTTGGTCGACGACGAACCCTAGTCTCAGGTTTTCCGTGATCGACGAGGTACCTGGTACTAGTTTCGGTGGTCGGCGAGCTCTATTCTCAGGACTTCAGTGGTCGACAAGCCCCGACTTTGCTATTTCGGTGGTTGGCGCAGGTCGGCAAGGGAGTTCTTGCTGTTTCAGAGATCGAAAACTCTGGGTCTCGCTGGTTCAGAGGACGGCGAGCCTTGGTTGTGCTATTTCGGTGATTGGCGAGGCTTTTCCTTGCATCCCCAGTAATCAACGAAGCTTGTAAGCCTCGATTCTCCTCTTTTCGGTGCTAGACAAGGCTCTTCCTTGCACCCTTGGTGATCGACAGAGCTTTGCCTTGTTGGCGAGGCTGTTTTCAGAGGTTGAGCAGACTGATTCTTGCTGCTCCAGGGGTTGGTAAGTGTTGCTGTTCTCGGTTTGCTGTTTCGGTTATTAGCAAAACCAGTTTTGATGTGTTGGTGATTGGCAAGGATTCACTCACAGAGGTATTTCTAATCCTCTGTTATTTCTAATCCTCTGCTGGGTATATTATTTTGCTGCGTATATTATTTGGTGACTGGTATTCTGTTTGTGGCTGGGATATTATTTGGTACTATTTGATACTTGTGATATATTGCAATGACTGAGGAAACTCCATCCAGTGGTTCTAGTCTTTCCAGAGGCTCACGAAATAATGTTCCGGAAATTATTTCTTCATCCTCACGTCTTGTGGATGAAAAACTGGATGGTACCAATTTTCCGATGTGGAGAAAGACAGTCTTAATGACCTTAAGGGGCCAAGGGAAGGAGAGGCTCTTGAAAGACGATCCCCCTGATTCCAAATCTGTGGGATATGATAGCTGGCAGCAGGAAGACGCGAGGATATTCTCTCGACTCCTTAATTCCATGGAGAGAAAGGTGAAGGTATTGGTGAGTAATGCTGAGACTGTCAAGGAATTATGAGACTCTCTAAATCTTCTATACTCGAAGCAGAGCAACTCGCCAACATAAGAGACGTGGACGCCAAGAAGTTCATATAGAAGTACATCCTCATGTGCTTCGAAATCCTACTTGCACTGGTAGTGAACAACAAGAAGCAGTTCAACAGTAAAGTCTTCAAGAGTTTCTGCTCGGAGCACGACATCAAGAATTGCTTCTCCACACAATCCTTTCCTCTAAGCAACGGTTAAGCAGAGATTTCCAACAAAATCCTCCTCCTAGGAATCAAGACAAGATTGGAAAAAGCTAAGGGGAAATTGTTGGACAAGCTTTCGTCAATACTTTAGGCATATCCTACCATGCCAAGGAGATCCACGGGAGAGACGTCGTTCGTGCTTGCTAACAGGATGGAAGCAGTTATACTACTAGAGGTCGGGTTTCCCACCATCTAAACAGATGTGTTTGACGTCAAGGGAAACAACCTCAACATCACCCAAGATCCGGACCTTGCAGAAGAACGGAGAGACCGAGCACTAGTCAAGTTAGCATCTTACCAACAAGTGTTGGCAAGGTTCTACAACAAGCAGGTCCACTCAAGAACGTTTCAGATTGGGGAGCTCGTCCTCAGGAAGGTCTTGCTCAATACAAAAGACCCTCTTGATGGCAAGCTGGGCCCAACCTGGGAGGGCTCGTATAAGGTGGTGGTTGTCGCTGGCATTGGTGCATATCGCTTAGAGACAATGAAGGAGAAGCCGATCCCAAAGCCATGAAATGCACAGAACCTAAGAATTTTTTTTATCATTGAGCTGTTTTCACATGATGTAAAATTTTCAAAGATTAATGAGAAGATCATACCTGCCTTTTGATAGCTCGATTGCACAAAGAGTGAATGACAATGTCTACTAAACAAGTCTCAGTCGACCTAAAAAGGATCGTTGTTGGGCACAAAGTCCTAGCCTACCTGAAATGGATCGTCGTTGGGCACAACAAAGTTATAACCAACCAAAAAGGAAAAGGATCATTATTGGGCACAAAACAAGTTCCAATTGACCTAAAAAGGATCGTTAGTGGGCACAAATTCCCAGCCAACCTGAAAGGATCGTTATTGGGCACAAAGTCCCAACTGACTTGAAAAGGATCGCTGTTGGGCACAAGAAATTCGCAACTGACCAAAAAGGAAAAGGATCATTGCTTGGCACAAAACAAGTCCCAGCCAACCTGAAAAGGATCGTTGTTGGGCACAAGAAAGTCCCAGCCGACCAAAAAGGAAAAAGATCGCTTCTAGGCACAAAATAAATCCCAGTCGACCTAAAAAGGATCGTTGTTGGGTACAAAGTTCCAGCTGACCTGAAAATGATCCCTACTAGGCATAAGAAAGTCCCAGGTGACCAAAAAGTAAAAGGATCATTGTTGGATACAAAACAAGTCCCAACCGACCTAAAAACAATCGTTGTTGGGTATAAAGTCCAAACCGACCTGAAAAGGATCGCTGTTGGACACAAAACAAGTCCCAACCGACCAAAAAAGGATCGTTGTTGCGCAAAAAGTCCAAGCTGACGTGAAAAGAATCGCTGATGGGTACAAGAAAGTCTCAGCTGACCAATAAGGAAAATGATCATTGTTAGGCACAAACTAAGTCCTAGCCGACCTAAAAAGGATCGCTACTGGGCACAAGAAAGCCCAAAATGATCTGAAAAAGGATCGTTGCTGGGCCCAGACAAAGCCCTAGCCAACCTAAAAAGGATCGCTGTTAGGCACAAAATCCCAGCAAACCTAAAAATGACCCCTGGTGGGCACAAGAAAGTACTAGTCGACATAAAAGGAAAAGGATCCCTGCTGGGCATAAGAAATCTCCAATCGACCTGAAAAGGAACGTTGGTGGGCACAAAGTTCCAGCCAACCTAAAAAGAATCACTGTTGGGAACAAGAAAGTCTCAGTAGACCTGAAAAGAATCACTGTAGGGCACGAAGCAAGTCCCAGTCGACCTGAATAGGATCGCTGCTGGGCACGAAGTATGCCCCAGCCGACTTGAAAAGGATCGTTGCTAGGCACCAAAAAGTCCCAGCCGACCTCAAAAGGATCGTTGCTGGGCACGAAATAAGCCTCAACCCACCTGAAAAGGATAACTACTGGGAACAAAAAAGTTCTAACTGACCTGAAACGGATCGCTGTTGGGTATAAGGAAGCCCCAACTGACCTCAGATGAAATGTAGTTGGGGCAAGAGCCAAAGTGTGGATGCTCAAGTTTGGCAGTTCGTATACATGCCTAGATCTCGGCCAGCTCAAAGCTAAGCAAACTGGCAAAATCCACCAAGTGTGGATGCTCGAGCTTGAATGGTCATAAAATCGCCTAGGGTTCGACCAAGCTGAAGCCTTAGCACAAATTAGGTCCCTTGCTAATTTATTTTTGACAAAATCCACTAAGTATGGATTCTCGAGCTCGACTTGTAACTCCCCCCGATTCGGAGACATTAGAATAATATAAATAAACATAACCAACGGTCTAATATTCAACTTAAAACTTATTTTATATGCAAAAAATATTAGTTTTGATGAATGATTAAAATACTTTGTTGGGTTTAAGCTTGATACAAATCACATGCGAAGGATACTAAGGTACAAACCATGCTCGTTTTAATATAAAATCAAACCCCACCACTTGAGGTTTTTAGAAAAACTTGCGTAAGCGTGTTTGTTTTAGTCACTATAAAAACCTATTTTGTACCTAATTGACATTCACATGAGATTGATATATCAAAACAATAAAAGAATTTTCAAGCATACAAAGCTGGAAAAAAAAACTAACAAGAGAAACGGACAAACGTAAATGAAAAAGCCAACCCAAACCTGTACATGCAACCAAAGAAAATAAAATCAAACACTTAGATTTCTCACCAACATGCAACCAATGAAAAACGTCCTTAAGACCTTACAACAAGATCTATAATAATATAGTCATCCAAAATGACAAAACTTAATTATAAAGCATGTAATAAACATCTTGTCCCAATCCAAGTACGGAGGGGATGAACCACGAACACACCCAACAACTATCATCATCTTGCTGCTAACACTTGAAAGTTGTTTTAAAACAACTTAAGGCCACGGGCTTGTAGGAAATATCATAACAAAGAACTTATGGTAATATGTGAGGATGATTATGCAGCTATTTAAAAATACACATTTAGAGTAAAAAGCAAAAGTATTTTAAGACTTTGGAACTTAAGTTTGAATAAGAAGATTTTCTGAAAACGAACTTCATCACAAGATGAGTTTTAAGTAAAACCATGATCCTAAGATCAAGTTTTCCATCAAAACAAGTTCTACCATCATATAATGAATATAGGTTACATCTCATACCATAATTTATAAAAATTATAGGATCCGAACCAAGGTCTAGTTAAGATTACTTAACTTAAAAATATAGCAGAGTACATAGCAATTAACAGTTAGACTAACAGAATATTTACAAGTAAGCAAAATGTGTTTATTAAGATTATAACTTATTATTTGGGTAATTTAACACACGCACCCTGTAATGTCCTGACCTTCATCCAATAAACATCCCATGAGATTATCCAAAATCTTAATAGAACACACTAGAATCTTAAACTTCAAATAATCCAACTCTGGAAATTTTTAGAAATTTCAGCAGAGTTTCCCCTGTTTTTGGCACTATCCAAAATTTTCAGCCACCTGTAAACAATATACCTGGACATCTGAATAACAACCATCCGCATCAACGGCAAATCTAAGCTACAACATGCGTCTCAAACCTCAATATACAAAGTGGGTGGCTCCAACGCACTTACAAACCACAAACAAAACCATAACAAACAAACTGCTAAACTCCAAAAGAAATAAGCAAGCTGCTCCAAACATGCAAAGCAACCAAAATATAAAAAGGCCTTATGGCCGTACAACCCAACAGAGAATGATCTAATGAAATAGAGCTACGAGCTATACAACAAATAATATAAACCTCAAGATACAGCAATGTAGGGCACAAAATAGAAATATCTGCATGCTATGCCTCCAAGCTAGCCGATCCGTCCTTG
>JAULLG010109763.1:0-13241 GCA_035668355.1 Sarracenia leucophylla
TAAACATTTTAATCACATAAACATAAGCTCTAACATATAACACGTAACCCCAACTACAATACCGGGCTAAGAGGCAAATGTGTCCCTCTACTAACGAGCCCAACAGGAAACGATAAACAACCTCCCGGTATAAAAGGCATAAATCACAATCCTGACGTAGATCGTCACTCATCCGACATAAAATGTCGCCTTTCCGACGTAGGGAGTGACCCGCCCAATAACCGGGTCAACCGACATAGGGAGTCACCCTCTCGTCAAACGAGGCTATCAACGTAGGGAGTCACCCGTCCATTAAACGAGACTGTACGAAGGGCGTCCCCGCTCGTCAAATGAGGCTACATGTAGGGCATCACCCGCCCAATAATTCGGGTCTACCAACGTAGGGAGTCACCTGCCCGATAAGCTAATTCGGATCTATCAACGTAGGGAGTCACCCACCCGATAAGCTAATTCGGGTCTATCAACTTTTGGACCCTTGCCGAATCATAAGTTTAGTTTTGAAAAGAAAAGAGTTTGACTTTCAAAGTAAAGGTCATCGTTCCACACCCGTCCATACCATATATCATAAGTGATAGATGTGCGGAAAAGCAACGACCTGGCATAAAGCCGACCGGCGCACAAGGCCATGAGGCATATAGCCGTCATATCCAAAAAGTCGTGAAAGCCACTAATGTCACCATAACATCCATTGATACATATATAACAGATAATATATATATATATATATGTGTGTGTGTGTGTGTGTGTGTGTGTGTGTGTATGGTTATTTAATGATATATTTTTGGAGCGTAACATTTACAGTTTCAATGATCTCAAGTTTTATTGAAATTGTTATACAAGCAAAAATAGGTTGTGATAACTAACCAACCTTTATTTGTTTAAGCCTTACCTTCTATCCAAACATGATTGATGATGCATCAACAAGGATAGGTACAAAAACAATAATAAGGCTCAACTTCTTGGCAATAGCCGAGACAAAATATATTATTATCACACTGCTTGACGCACGCTATGTCGCAATCACTATCATTACATTTTGCATTATTTGGCAACGGGAGGACATATTTGCAAGTATTCTTGATTTCATTGCCTACATTAAGAGAAAATTAACAAGCAAAACGTATAAGAAGTCAAAATGAGAATATACTAAAACCTCTAATAACTAATGATGCCAACATAATAGAAAAGTACTAACTAATAGATAGACCTCTATTGTCTATCTGCATGTCATAGATTTGATTTTTTTTATTTTTTTGGGTTGTTGTGTACGCAAGAAAGATGAATAGACACATAACTGATGATGCTATCCTCAATTTGATAAATCTATATGTATTTGTATTCCGTTTACTTGAATTCTAATACAAACCTTCAAAACATATAGTAGTAAAGGCATAAAATAGTAAAAGCAATGTTACTTTGCTCCATTACGTTTTATTAGTTGAACTTCATTGATGGCCTAAAAGATCTAAAGTGGCACATTACATTTTTTGTCAAATTATTGAAATATGATCGATTTATTTTTTCAATCTAATTTTTAAAAATTAATACATAAAAAATATAATTGTTTTTAAAATCATTATATTTGGTTCAGTTTAGTTTGCAACAGTTGATTTAGTTTGAACTCACAATTGATAAAATGTTATGCTCTATGTTACATCAATCAATCATTGAGGTTTGAATATGAGTTGAAAACATTGCAACTATTCAATAAATTCAAGGGTAACGGTCTTTTTTCTTTGACATATAGAGGTAAAGTGAAATTGTCATACAACTTTACAGCCAAAGTATCATTAACCTTTAAAAAAATAATTAGATTGATGAAAATATTTACCAGCTGTCATGGAGAGAAGAAGTAAGATGATACTAAGAACAAATAGGGTCTTCATGTTTTTTGGAAGCAGATTGTTTTTGCTAATGAGTGAAACCTAAAAGTACAGAGAGGAAGGCTAAATAGATTTCACTTACTTTGAGAAGAGATTCCAATAGGTGAAGAATTTATAAAGGTTTAGGCATCTTATCCAGATTTTGATGATCACTCAAAAAGGAAAGCAAATCAATTTTGTTACCTGGCTTGCTAAATGTGACACATGTTACCTTTTTTGTTGGAATTTATCTCATCCTTAATTGTTAATTAGATATTAGTTTTATTTAAGAAGGTTGTAAGACGAATCAAAAAAAAAAAAAGGTTGTAAGAGAATTAGCCCAGTCAATTATGCTTTTCCATCGAGTATTTTTTAATAAAAAAAAAGTTACCAACTTAACTGTTTTACCCTCCAATTTTTAGTTATTATATATTTATTTTTATTTTTTGTAGATTCCAAATCATAACTAAAGACTTTTAGACTGTAAAAGAAGAGGATGATGAGACTAACATATTACTGTATGTTTATTCGGTTTATATAAAGGGAATCCGTTTGTTTTATTTAATAGATTATATAAAAGATAATAAAACTTTAAAAATTGAAAATATGAAAACCCTTTACATTTGAAGAATGGAGTCACCACTTGGTTGCCAATATCAATGTTTCGTGACAAAATGGTAGTCTCGAAAGGTCATTTGTAACGCTCCAAACCCGACGTACTAAAAAATACTAGCATACAAGCCTAAAGCCTAAATGAATAAGCCGAAACCAAAAACAAGTTAAGGTTTATGAAAAAGTTCCGTTTAATCCATACAATAACCATGCAAAAGCTAAGTAAAAAGGGGTCATTTTAGTTTAAAAGTGGTACATTAATTATGCTTAAAAGAGACCCCGAAAGTGTATAAACAATACTCCAAAACATTGCAAAAATAAAACAACTTTCGTAAGGCAAGGAGATCGGGGTCTGCTCGAGCGGACCTGCCACCGCTCGAGCGGTATGTGCCAAAATGACTTTTTTGCACTGTCTTTTTAAGTCCCAAAATGGTTTTTGATGTAAGAAACAAGTTAAACTAGCGTGAGAAAGCAAGTAGAAAAGTTTGTAAATTGAAATCTCAAATTAAAACTTGAAAACAGTTTTTCCCGGAATTGGAAAATCCTAAACTAGCTTACTTTTTCGGCGAATTAATCTGATAGCCAAATGGCCCCCAAAATACCCACCCGACACACCGGCCTCACCACAAATAATGGATGAACTATAGAAAAATACTAAATAAGAAATCCGAATCTCGAAGACCCGGAAACATGAAACGCAAATATAGGAGGTACACACTTTACAAACTTAGAATTACAATTTTCTTTAAAAATAAACCAAGTGTTAAACATGCTCTCAAGTGTATACATGTGATGACCCGACCCGTTTTATTGATTAAAATTCGAGAAAATTAAGGATATTAATTTATTAATTTGACTGTGGAAATAAAAGTCTGAAATATAAAATTTTAATTTGCAATAATGGTAGTAAATTCCTTCTTTGTTTAATAAATAAATAATAAACAAAATAAATAAAATTTAAATTTTGTTATAGCTAGTTGCCAAACGGACTAGGTCTCGATTTTTCGAAGAATGATCTAATTGGCGTTTTATCTCCTGAAGGTTCGAGATAAATCAGAAATGCTAGTTGTACAACACTTAGTTGTATAACACTGTCGCTAAAACTGTTTCTGTCGCTAAAAACTGTTGTGTCTATCGCTAAAAGCTGTTTTTTTGTTGTCGGCAAAAACTGTTGTACAAAGTGTTGTATTGTTAAGTGTTGTTAACGTTGCATTTCTGGAGATAAATAGAGAGAGAGAGATAGAGAGAGAGAGAGAGAGAGCTCCGTTTGGGGGAAAAACAAAAAAATGGCAATTTCAATTGAGATGAGAAGATTGAGAGAACTAGAGAGACGAAGAAAATTCGAGACGTGAAGGAGAAAGGACAAAGGAAATTTTGATGTCTAGTGGTTATGTGTTCAAGCATAGATATTGATTGAGGCGAATTAACAATTCATTGAATTTGACAATTGGAACTGCCTAATTACTGATCGTGGTAGTCCGATTCCTTAAAAATAAAAGTTACATATATAATTGAGGGGATTGTAGCTAAAATATGGGGTCTAAAGGAAAGCTCTCTCCGAATGATGTTTAAAAATTTTAAGTTATGATCTGATGAGACCTAAGAAATATTTATGCAGTATGTGTGAATTTTGTGAAAATTGAAGTATGATTGGTGAATATCTTTGAAGCATTAAAATTAATTGAAAATTTTGAAGCATGGAAATCGAACCAATAAGAGATGAATTGGGGTGATATTGATACCAAGACTAAATCATGAAATAAGATTGAAGCCTTGGACATGAAAATGAGAATGAGACCGTTAACAAGTATTCTGATATTGGTCATGAATACGGGAATGTGAGTGGTTGATGTATCAAGTGTAAGACTTGGAAATGATAGAAACATAATGTGATTGGAACATGAAAACTTTTGATTCGAGTACAGAACACATACAATTTGAGTAATAAACGAATATGAGAAACGTTGGTTAAGATCATAATATTTAAAGAATGTTAAATGTTCGATATTGAATATGAATATTCAATCAGTATATAGTATGAGAATTTGAACGATGGAAATAATTGTGTTGAGATTTGTTGGAAATTTACGAACTATGTATGCAAATGAATAAGTATATTGGGATTTGCTAATATTTGGAAGTTGAGAGTGGGAATGGAAATCAATTTGAAAATGTGAAATTGATAGAAAACATACTGAGATCCCACGGATTTATGATTGATATATGGCATGATTGTGAAATTTGAATCACGTTAATAGTTGCTTTACTACTTGAGTTGAATGATGGATACTGTAACGTGAGAATTGAATATGTTTTTATGTGTATTGAGTGTTGATGGAGATATACGTGCATCATACTGTGAAATTGGATGATCGTTTATGTGATGTGTATTGATAATTAAATTGGGCCCTTGAGAATATGATATTAAATTGTTGTGTGTGATATGTTGAGAATTGGGTGCAATTGGAATCGTATTAACAAGTATTTTAATGAAGTTATGAATAATCGATTGAGAATATGAGAATATGATGACTGTGAATAAGACAATACAATAATGGGATCCCATAAATTGATGATAATTTGGGGTTGCGGTCCCTTGGTTTAAGACCATAATGAACTAATGATAATTTGGGACTGCGGTCCCTCGGTTCAAGACCGTAAAGAACTAATGCTAATTTGGGGCTGCAGTCCCTCGGTTTAAGACCGTAAAGAACTTAATAATGATAATTGGGGTTGCGGGCCCTCGGTTCAAGACCATAAAGAACGATTAATAAAAAAATGAGAACTAATGATATAATGGTGTTGAAAGAATATGCAATTTGTATGTTTGAATGTGGTTATGTGAATTTGTACACAATTATGTGAAATTGGATATGATTGCTTGGATCTGAATGTGGTTGCATGAAATTAAATATGATTGTGTGTTGTGAGCCATCTATGTCTTGAGCCATGCTATGTTGTGAGCCAAGCGCTATAATGCATTATCCTGCGTCGTGAGCCATGTACAGCCATATGCGTACGTACGGGAAGGTATGGGTAGGCAGCATGGATGGGAGCATAGTGGATGGAAGCGTAGCAATGTACGTCTTGAGCCGTGCTATGTCGTGAGCCATACTTTCTCGTGCATACATCCTGCATCGTTAGTCGTGTACATCCAAGGACGTACGTATGGGAACACATGAGCAGATAAAGTGGACGGGAGCGTAGCAGTTGTGGATTATGGTGTGAGTATAGACGCATAATGTTTACGAGCTAAGGTACGGGACTTAGCTTGTCTTCATTACGATACATGGTATTTTGTTGTGGAGTGGAGTGTGTGCATTATTCCTTATGTGTTGGTTTCACAAAACTTGAATGTAATTGAGTTGTTTAGAAAGATGTTTGTAATAGAATGAATGAATAACAAAAAGGATTGTAATTCATAAATGGAACAAATTAAATAAGAAAGTTTTAAGATTTTGATTATGCAAGTGAAAATAAACAATTTTCACTAAGTGAAGGTAAACAATTTTCATTAAATAGTTGGATTGACCCATTCTATACATCAATTAAAATTAAGCACTTGCATAATCGCTTTCATGTATCATGATGTTGAAGTAGTTTAGTTATTTTCCTACTCTGGGCTCAGCCCGTTTATTTACCATTTTTTTAGGTAATAAAGATCGAGACAAGGAAGACTTAAGCAATTAAAGGATTGTGATATCTTGACCATGTATTCCATGCATGTGAGGTATGGGATACATGAAGGTACTATGGTATTTTGGGTTAAATAACATAAATTTTAATTTGATCAAAAGTTAATTTGAATTCATTTTTAGAATAAAGAGTTTCTTTGATTAAATCTTACCATTTTCTTAAATGGAATGCTTTGCAATTAATTAAATAATTTTATAAAGTTAAAAGGGATATGGTGTTACAACTTGGTATCAGAGCATTAGGCTCGAATACCTTGGGACAATGGGACGTGTGAAATTTTGACGTGAGAGTTATTGCATGCTGCACTCATAAATTGTAACATCCTGAACCAATATAATAATAATAATATAAGAAGATTTCAAAACTGAAACTCTAGCCGAATCTTAATTTCTTAAAACATTTGTCTAAAGCCGATCTAATGCTTTTCTTTAAGGAATTCAAAAAAAATTAAAAAAAATTCTAACTCTTTTAGAAAAATTTCGACAGAGTTTCTCTTGTTTTTGGACTAAGGCCAAGCCAAAGATATCACCTGTAGGTAAGAAAATTCAACAATTCAGATATATAGAAGCCTATCAAAGGCATCGATAACCACAATAAACCCATCCAAGGCATCTAAACTAAACTATTCTAGTCAACAAAAAGAAGTCGATCCATGGCATAAATAAACTATACTACTCTAAACAATAATAAGGCCGATCAACGGCATCAATCAACCCAAATCAAATTCAACTAACG
This sequence comes from Sarracenia leucophylla, assembly GCA_035668355.1. Taxonomy (NCBI): domain Eukaryota; kingdom Viridiplantae; phylum Streptophyta; class Magnoliopsida; order Ericales; family Sarraceniaceae; genus Sarracenia; species Sarracenia leucophylla. Next base: position 6,906 of record JAULLG010109763.1, read on the forward strand.
AAATAAAAGGCTACTTACCCGACGATATCTCACATGCATGCAACTGAATGAAAGGTAGCCTTATGACCGTACAGTTATCCAACCACAGAACTGGGATGTAAAATATATACATTCATCCAAAGATAAAAGAACAAGTATAATAAATGATATGACAACTGAAAGCTTTTGCTTTCCCTTCCTTGCTTAGATCTCCATGTGCTTTCCCACTTAACCTGAAAAATGTTATGAGGGCTGAGCCCCAATAGCAGGATAATAGAAAAGATAAACCAAGTTCATGATATGCATGGTTAGCATGTGACAAGTACAAGTTTTTAACAATAAAAATAGCACAATGCTCTGTCTCGAAAGTAAGTATCACATGTCTGTTTTCAAGTAAAGAGAACATAACCACGTTTCAGGTAAAACGTTTTATCACTTTGAATCTATACCTGATTTATTACAATCAGTTGTGAACTATATTCACAATCTCTTCACTCAAACTCAACCAATGCAGCACTTTTACAAACCCAATGGTTTGAAGACATGGTCGACCTTGTCAATATCCGATGTAACATGTCACCAAGTTATGCAACTCTTTTACAAACCTGAAGGTCTGAGGGCAGGGCCGACCCGTATTCAATCCAAATGCAACTCTTTTGCAGATCCGGAGGTCTGAGGGAAAGGCCAACCTATCAACAAGCGATGCAACTCTTTTACAAACTCAATGGTCTAAGGGCAAGGCCGACCCGTCAACAAACGATGCAACTATATTACAGACCCGAGGGTCTGAGGGCAAAGCCAACCTATCAACAAGCGATGCAACTCTTTTACAGACCCAATGGTCTGAGGGTAAGGTCGACCCGTCAACAAATGATGCAACTCTTTTACAGACCCGGTGGTCTGAGGGCAAGGCCAACCTGTCAACAAACTTACTGATTACCATAGATTCATTCTCATCATTTTGGATCCTCACGCATCCCAATCTCTCACATTTAATCTGCATTACTTTTCACGTGAATCTAATGCAAGAATAAATAAAATCCACAAATGGTCTTTTTCATTCAATCACATATATATCATTCTAAGAAGCTAAAATAGTAGTCACGGGTTTCGATTCCACAATTCAATAATCAATTTCATGGTCCAAAGCTTAAACCGAAACTAATAGTCTACGTCGGGTTCACTATATCCCATACACGGTTCATTGGAAAAGTTTGAGAAAAAGCCCAATTCATATCAGCAAGAAGGTTTATTAAGTCTAGAATCCTACCTCACAACCAAGATGATACCAAGAAACCGAGTCCTATACATAGCCGTCCCGAACCAACCCCGAAAGTGCGTCCAACTTCCATAATCAAATTGCCAACTTGCGAGTTAATTAATGAGGATAAAATCCGATTATCCAAAATTATCAAATTTTAACCGCAGGCTATATTATATACCATAATCATAGAATTGAAACCAATTTTACCAAATTATTCCCATAGGGCCGAAACTCCCAAATAAGCCCCAAAAATCAACCTAAAACCCTAACTGTTCCAAAATTGAAATCAATTCCATGAAAACATTTCTATCATGCTTAGATAACTAAATCTAGGTCTAATTTCATGATTCAATAGCTAAAAGCATGATTAAAATCTCAAACATCAAAAATCGTCCAAGTCGGGTTCGACGAACTGTAGATCCTCGTTCGATCATGAAACATTGATAAAAATTCAACGAAAATTACAAGAAGTGTTCGCCCTTGTTCCGCCAGTGTTCTCTCCCTCTTTCTCTCCTTTATTTTCGCCGGTGATGGTGCCTGAGGCGCGCCGGTATAGCACAACGGTGGCCGACGGTGGTTAGCGCCGGGGTGGTGGTCGACGGCCTGTCCTTCTCTGTCGTTCTCACTCTCTCTCTCTCGCTCTATTTTAAGCGGTCGCGACTGGTTTGCGAGAGTTTTATGTTTTGTGTTTTTTTTAACATTTTGTTATATTAATATATATATATACATATATCCACATATATATACATACTAATATAAATAATAAAATCCAATGTTTTATCTTTTATTTGAAAAAGATATTTTTTTGCTATCATACCTAAAATTTTAATTTTAGCCCAAAAATTCAAGGATAAAAAATGAATTATCTAAAATCATTTTAACTTTAATTAAATTATTAATTAAACAATTTAAACCATTACAACCTCTCCCACTTAGGAGATTTTGTCCTTGAAATCACTGTATCTTCCCCACTTATGACCGAAGATCCACTCTACAGGCGACTTCATCGTGTCCAAACAAAGGATTGATCCTTACAACATGCCCATGTTCTCAACTGCTATACTTATAACATCAGTTCCATAAATCTGGTGCAACACAACATAACAATCATCAAAGCATAAGGGTGAGCACACTCGAGTCCTCAACCACCACATGCGCAATAGAAATCTCACAACGAACCCAGAATCGGGTCCTACATACACACAGTTAGATTTATAACTACTACACGCATAGAAAGAATTCTACCACCATCCCGAAGGTAATCCCACACCAAACATTCTTCTGTTATCCTTTCAAAGAATTTCACCATCTCACACTGATAACACTTCATCAAACTGAAAATGTTTCATCAGGCTGAGAGGACTTCAACAAACTACCAACATTTGTTAAACTAACTTCCAACATGTCACACTAAACAGAGTTTCTCGTATACTGATGCCGGATCACAGTTTCAATTCTTCTTTGGATAACTCCGTAAAGGACACGAAATTTGATAACTCACCACGTATACGATCTTGCGGTATCACGAACTAAGGGATGAAATCGCAAAATAGAATGATCAAATCACCACCGGTACTCCTACTCCCCGTTTGATGGTCTCAAGGCACGGATACTTGGCTACACGGATATCACACCAACAACTTAGCCAGAACTCTTCAAATATCATTGCCAAGGGATCAATCCTACGTAAAGCACCCTCATAACTTAACTTTGACTACTACACAAACCATAACTCTTCCTACTGCCACAAGTTCACAAACCAAACTCGTCAAAACTGACTTCAACAGAACCATACGCAAAAACGAAAGAAGGCTAGTGTCGACACAAAAGAAAGGTCTTGAGTCCTTTCTGAACTTAGTGCCGATACCAAGGGAACATGACTCGACCCAACCACTGCCATCTTACCCCATCCAAGGTGAACCCCCAAAGAACCACTCAAGGTTCAGAACGTGCCGAGAGCCTCAAGGAAAACTACAAGAAAACTTGCCTCAACTGATCCTCAAGAGTACATCAACCCATGTCACTTGAGGTCACGAACTAACAACCATCAACGGTCTATAACTCCACACAAGACCATTAGTTTAGCTCAAGGTTATCTATACTAACCTAACACACAAATGGAGCTGACGTCGGTTTTCACTAAGGAACATGAGGGAACACACTCACGTAATCCTACCAGCTTCTACTCACAGCCGTTAGAAGGTCATCACAACATACTAATATGTAGATACCTCAATCTCATCATAGCCCAACAAGAATTAATAGTTTTCTTAAACAACTACCTTCTTACCAACATATCTCGAAAACGTAGTTTGCCAGGGTCGGCCCAAAGGAGACTTGAGTTGGCCCAGCTACTACCAATCTAAACCAGAATTAACGTAATACATCGAATTGGGCATCTCCCAAACACGCTGACGATTGTCAGGTCAATCATACTGCATGAGCACCTACCACTTACCAATATTTAACCAAGGGGTGCACATGATATACCAAACTGAACCCTTGAAAGATATCAAGAATGATGTAACTTAGCCACCCTACCGCATAACTTGAGTCCACCATGAATTCATAATACTCACACTCGGGAGAGACTTATTAATGGATTCTCATAATTCTGAAGGAAAGGAAATTGCACCATCCACGTGCCTCCACACTTACAAGAAGAAAAGCTCCCAACTAGGTCGCAATCTCACCTATCATACAACTAATACCCCTTTGAACCTTATCTCCTGATATGAGTTACAAAGATTTTTGATGCCCCATCTCGTTATCATCCAAATCCATAATTATAACTAGCAATCGCATCGCTGGAATATGCTTCACAACTTCCAAGCTTTCTGTTAGAACATCATCGGCAAAATGATCATCATCCAACTCAATGTCATCCTAATGGGCCAAATGAATATCCGCCTGATTCACTTTTGAAGTCTCCTTGTCCAGGTTTTTGTCACATAGATATCTCTTAGAAAAAGGGATGGGGTGGGGGGCTCCACAATCAAAAGACGGTAACATCAAACCTCCCTTATGAGGAACCGAAAGAACTCATCAAAGAGAATTCTAGCCATACTACGGCTACAGTACGTCTATTAGGTCAATAAACCCATTAACCTCCAACTAATCCTCATAACAGACGTACGACGCTCATTCTCAAATGAATGGGATCCTCAAAACAAGAATTACCAGCACAACATGCTGATCTAAATCAAGATACTAGCCATAACACAATGTTATCCTAGTCACTCAAGACATCTCACTCTCAAAAGGAGGGAAACTCTCAAACAAAATATCTACATAAAGGGGTCACATCATATCATCATCGCACTCCCCCACTATGTTCCCATCCACGTTCCATTGTGCGAAACGCTCCCCTTCCTACGCACGCGGTAGTCCACAGCTCACGTTATAACACGACTCATGATGTGCGAACCACCACATCTACGTAAATCATCCTGGGTAACTACCTAACTCATAGGTCTACCCACTCTCGGATAACCATCACAATCCTACTCTCGCAGGTAAGACACTAGCTATCTGAGAAACAATAAGTCTACCACAACACATGTTAACACTTATACACATAACCATATCATCATAGCATCACACACCGAGGAGGCTGATTGGAGTGATACCTCCATCTGAACCACTGCCCTGGATTTCTAAGTAGAATGGGTGTTCGTGCGGCACCTTTCTAAATGGAACCCTAAACTAGTAACCCAGACGCCGAAGGCAAGAAATATCATCCGCAAAGTCCTTCCTCCATACCCACATAATCACATAGCATGTGCAGAAAATTACACCACACATAAGCATACAAGCATGCAAGACATGAATGTGACATACAATTCATCCCTCTCGATATAACACATGACCATTCCCACGGTCCTAAGGTATTCGAGCCTAAAGATCTGATACTATCTGTAACGTCCTGACCCCGGATAATATTCTAACATAAGATGATACCAAAAACCGAGACTCTAGCCGAAGATTTGTTTCTTAAAACATCTATTTAAAATAGACAAAAGTCGTTTTACTTTAATAATTGCTGAAAATGTAGAAAAATATTCTTACACTTTTTAGAGAATTTCGGCGAGTTTTCCCTGTTTTTGGACTAAGGCCAAGCCAAAATATCATCTGTAAACAGAAAAGCAACAACCCAACAATAATATAAGTCCATCAAAGGCATCAACAACCACAATCTAAGTCCATCCAAGGCATCTAATAACTACAACATAAGCTTATCCAAGACATCAAAACTATGCTAATCTAAACTATAATAAAGTCAATCCACGGCATCTATGAAGCCATATCTAGCTTAACTGACAAAAATCAAAGGCTACTTACCCGACAACAGCTTGCATGCATGCAATTGATTGAATAAGGCCTTATGGCCGTACAGTTATCCACTTACAAAGCTGAAAAGTAAATTAATATACATTTGTCTAAATGGTATGGGAATGACTGAAGTGATGGAGATAGGTGCAATGCAAGCCATCAAGCTTTCACGTTATTGTTCTTTTTCACAATCTTTAACAGCTCAACCAGAAAAATCTTAAACACATGGGTTGAGCCCAAGTAGCAGGATAATAGACAAAATAAACCAAGTTCATGATATGTAAGGTTGGCATGTGATAACTACAGATTTTAACCATTAAATTAGAATAATGCTTTTTCTTGAAAATAAGTGTCCCATGCCCGTTTTCAAATAAAAGAAAGTGATCGCATTGAAAGTAAAAGTGTTATCACTTCAAGTCCACGCCCATAATCCCAAATTTAACATTCTGTTATAAAGCAACAATCATATATAAATATCATTTGTGGAACAGTACATCATATTAAATTATTATTCAAAAATTCTTGTTATTGCTTACCCGATCTATCACAATCACTTATGAACATATGTTCATAATCTTCTTACCCAAACTCAATGAATGCAACACTTTTACAAACCAGAGGGTTTGAAGGCATGGACGACCTTTCACATAATCCGATGCAACTTGTCATAAAGTGATGCAACAGTTTTACAACCCATAGGTTGAGGGCATAACCGACCCATCAACAAAGTGATGCAACTCTTTTACAGACTCAATCGTTTG
>JAULLG010110852.1:0-13212 GCA_035668355.1 Sarracenia leucophylla
TCTTTAGATTAAATAGTTTAAACAAAATATTATTTCTTGACATTAAAAATAGCTCTTTTCCTCATGGGATCGACCCTGAACTTACTGCTATCTACCCAGTTAGTAGTAGATCTTGGTATAATTTATAAAACAAAAGGGTAACCCGTGATTAATGACTAATCAAACGGTTACACCAGTGACACAGGGCACCTAATTGATAAGCTTGTGTATTGTAGATGATTACAATCTTAACCGTGTGTGATTGGCCTCTTTGGGGTTGAAAACCATATGTTTTGACGATGTTGAGATTTTAGCGAAGTATAGATGCCCATCAGGGCTTGATAGCTAAATGTGGGTGGATGAGTCAGATGGTAGTCAAGGCCACCTTCTTGAGATGGACATGTGTATAGAGGCATATAGCCCTGATGCATAGGTCGGTTTTATAGACAGGGTCTAAGGACCTGGAGGGTTGGAGTGACCAAAAGCTTAAGATTCCTAACTTATACGTTATGGTTTATAGTTTACGAGGCTTGAGGCCCGTAGCTTGTAGTCTATGGCATTGAGGTGTAGTCTGTGGCTTGTAGGACATAAGGCTCATGATTTGTGGCTTTAGACTTGTAGCGTGTAAACCGTGCTTCAAAGTTTGTGGGGTTTTAGACCTGTGGCTAGTAGCTTATGGTTTACGGCTTGTAGCTTCTAGCTCGTAGCTTATAACTTATGATTAGTAGTTTGTGGGTTGCAACTTATAGCTTGTAGCTTGCGATTAGTAACTAGTAGCTTTAGACTCGAAGTTGTGCTTAGTAGCTCAAAGCACGTGGCCTTTAGATTGTGGGTCACGATTTGAGGTTTAAAGCTTAAGCCATGTGACTTGTGGTATGGTGTGTGACATCATAGTCATGAATTAAGTCCCTATTGTTAGGTACTTTGTGAGTAGTAGTAATTATGGATTTTGTTGAACACTTGCAATTACTTGTGATGGACGAGGAACACTAGCATGTGTAACCCTTGGTGAAGAGTTGGTAGTACCCCTCAGTAGGTCAATGCTTGTGTTTATAAATTTGGTGCAGTGAGTGGGGTAATGAGGGATTCCTTGGACATAATTTGGGTATAATATTAGACGATAGTTAGAAGTCTTTAGTTCTTGAACTTGTGCGTGTGACTTATAGTGGGTGGAGAACCCTTGATGAGGTGACGTGTAGTTACACCATGATGTGTGTGGGGATGCTTAGTTATCGTATTGGTCATGGTAATGTATAATTTCTACTATGAGGTGTGTGATGACGCCTAGTTGGGGTAGTGGCTTATGTGGTGACGTATAGTTGCCGTAGCGACCTATGTGGCGATGCCCTATGGCCATAGTGGCTTATGTGGTGATGTGTAGTTCCTATTGTGACGTGTATAGTGACGCCTAGTTATTATAGTGGCTTATGTGGCAAGTCCTTGTTACCATAATGGGGTATGTGGTGATGTGTAATTGTCATTGCGATATGAGGGGTGACGCTAAGTCACTCTAATGACATGTGTGGTAATACGTAATGACAGCAATGACGTATGAGATGATATATAAATATCATAATACTGCGTGGGATGATGTGTAGTTATTATTTTGACGTATGTAGTGTCATGCGATTACCATTATGACGCGTTTTGGGCTAGCCTAGGCTTTGCCCCTACTTGTGATTGTTGTTATGCTTTCATGTCATGTTACTTATGTTATATGGGTTATAGATATTATAGCCATTGATAGACATGATTGCATGTTTTGTGGGTAAGATTAAGCTCATCCTTGATGTTGAGTTTAATTATGCAATGAGAATGTAACTTCGCATTACATGTGACCTACCAAGATTGTTTGCGTTGTACGTGTTATAATATGGTTAGGCTTATGCTTATCTTTGACATTAGGTTACATTATACGAAGATAATATAATATCTATTGTATATGACATGTTAAGGTCCTTGAAGGTGATTGTGATTATGATGGCTTCGCGGAAGTCATAAAGGGGGAACCACTCCTTTGATCATGGACCATAAATTGGGATGAGTTGTTGTGGATCCATTGGGAGCCCATACCCTTGGTCGTGGCTTGTAAATTGGGCATGACTTCATGGAGGTCAAAAAGGTGGGCCCACTTCTTCAATCATGGACCATACATTGGGGATGACTTCATGAAAGTAAATAGGGGGACCCGCCATTTTAGTTATGGACCATACGTTGGGGGATAACTTCGTGGAAGTCAGCAGGGGACCCACTCCTTTGGTCGTTGACCATAAGTTGGGGACGACTTCGTAGAAGTCAACAGGGAGATCCACTCCTTTGGTTGTGGATCGTAAGTTGGTGACGACTTCGTGGAAGTCAAAAAGAGGGACCCCCTCCTTTGGTCGTGAACTGTAAGTTGGAACTGTTGTGGCCTCTATGTGTATGACTATAACAAAGGTTATACTCACATGTGTGTGTGTGGGGGTGAGTAATGCACTATGGGGCCTATTTCAAGAAAACTCAAAAACGTTAGGAAAGAATATGAAAAAGTGGGAAACCATTTTTATGAGAAAAGAAGTAAAGAAATTTTTAGTAAACATTTTCTTAAAAACTAGAATCATGTGAATACAGTTTTCTACTAAACATAAAATGAGGTTTCTCTTTGATTGGTGTTATGTTATTCACATGTTCGGCTCACATGTTATTCTTTTTTATTCTCTGGTTAGTGTATTTCATAGACGAGCTTTCCCTCATGTTGTTGTAACCCACATTTTTAGGTGTTGGCATGGATGACATGGCTTAGCTGGAGGATATACCATAGTTGCTTTCTACATATATTTTTTCAGTTGATGTATTAATGTTTGTTTAAACATCGCGTGTATTGTTTGTAGTATTATTTCTAAAATTTTTCTATTGAGTTGTAAGGCCATAAGGCCACCTTTATGTATTGTTTTGGATTCGATTTTATGCTTGTATTGTGGTTTATTAGTGCCGTTGAGTGGCCTTTATTATAGATGAGATTGTATATCTGTCAACATAGGTTGTTATTGGAGATAGTCCCAAAAACGGAGGAAACTCTGCCAAATTTTCTAGTGATCCAGAGTTCGAATTTTTTTGGATAAACTTGCATAATAGATAAGCTATGCTTGTGGTTATTTATATGAGTTGAATTTTGGAGACAGGTCAGGACGTGACATTATGGTAACAAAGCATGATTTGAATACTTTGGAGCTGTGGAAAGGGTTGATCACGTGTAGTATGTTGATGGTGGATACCTGTGTTAGACGTACGTGAGCTAGTGTGTCTAGTTAGTAGTCTTATAATAGATCTCGATCCTATGTGTTGTGTGTTATGTGTTATGTGTGTGCATGGAGGTCAGGCTTTGGGATGATTTGTCTTTTCTTTTACGTCTAACAAACTAATTTGGGGTTCTAGTTAGAAGGGTGTTTGGCCGATAAAATTTTTAATATCAAATTCGAATAAGTTACAGGATTGATGTGTCATCTCTAGGTACCCCTCTGTATACGGTATGTCTTTGTGACGTATGAATGTTACGTGTCTATATGATTACGTAGAGGCTTCACTGTGAGCAAGGTACGATATGAGGCCTTATAGTGGTGATGTTTGTGCGACCGAGTGTAACCGGTGCGTTATTAGACGAGTTTTTCAGTTGCGACCTACCATTTATGTTCTCCTTAGTGAACAGTTATCATTGTTGCGGTGTTATTCACGCTTTCTATGATAGGGTGTTTTATGCTTGAGGGCACCGTTGGTAAGAACCGGTGAGAAGTACATTCACACGGTGATGGCGTGATTGTGTTGTACCTAATTGACAATGATCTTAAGAGTTAGATCGGTTCTAGACCTTAGCACAAATTTTGAGGATAAAATTCAGTAAGGTGGGGAGGATGTAATGACCCGACCCTATTTCATTTATTATTATCTCTGGATGATAACGTTTGATGAGTTCAGTGAACCGGAAGTGGTGGAATCATAGTCCGTTTCAATTTTAAGCTTTGATTCAAAACCAACATATAGGTGGTTTTTCATAAAACTGATTCAAAGTTTCATAAAACCGATTCAAAGTTTCTAATGATCATGTCGTTTGATTTGAAACTTTTGGTTAATTATTCCAGAGTGTCGAGTGATGTTTGGTGTCGTTTGGATAGGAAATAGGGATTCATTTTTAAAATTTTAGTCCAGATCAAATAGTTGGGTCCGCTTGATTGGACCCCTGGCCGCTCAAATGGCTTCCTTCGGGATAGACTACTTAAGTCATATTTTGAGGTATTTCTTCGAACTCCTCTCTTTAAGGTTTGATATGATGATATGAAAACGGGAAGGGTTTGGAAAGGGCTTTGGGATTGATTATAGAGCCTTGTTTGGTAAGTATCTCTTGATTTTATCTTGAGAATCTTGATTTCCCTCATCCTTTATATGTATTCACCTAATAAAATCATGTCCTAGGTGGCGGTGGCTGAGATTTACCCTAACCTTTGAATAAATTGTTTATTGTGTGATGATTTTCGGAGTTGTGTTAAGTTTTGGTTAAAAATCCTAAATATCTAGAGTTAGATCCAAAAATTAGAAACCCTAGGTGTCTTTAACTTGAGGTTTGTTTAGTTTTTATCCATATATGTGGTGATTAGAGCCTTGTTGCCTTATGAATTTGATAAAAACTATGGATTTATGAAAATCTTTTATTAGGGTTTTAGGTGGATTTCGAGGAAAAATCTAAAATTTGGGAGTTTTAGTAACTAAGCCCTTGAAAGTTAAATTGATAATTAAGGTAGGGAATTAGCATATGTAGTGATCTTACTGCTTGAGGTTTTTGATGAATTCTCTTGAGGTTGAGCTCCCGGGATTTTAGCTAAGTGGTAGTACTAATGTAAGTTAGGGTATGTGAGAGGACCTTTGGTGATTTAGGTCACCTATTTTGCATGTTCATGCTTGTGGGGGAGCTAGAATAATAATTAAGTGTCATTCACTTAATTTGGATAAAATCAACATTTATGAAAAGTATGGGATTTTGACTAAGTGTTGGTGTGCTTGTATTTGTGAGCGTAGTGGATGGTTAATTGGTGACTTAGGCCACCTAATTGATAAGCTTGTGTATCATAGATGGTTGAAATCTTAATCATGTGTGATTCGCCTTTTTGGGGTTAAAAACCATAAGTGTTGACGACGTTGAGATTTTAGGTAAGTATAGATGCCCATTACTTCTTGATACCTAAGTGTGGGTAAACGATTCAGATGGTGGACAAGGCCACCTTCTTGACATGGACATGTGTATAGAGGCACGTAGTCCTGATGCATAGATGGGTTTTGCAGTCTAGGTCTGAGGACCTCGTCAGTTGGAGTGACCGGAAGCTTAAGACTCCTAATTTATAACTTATGGTTTGCAGTTTGTGAGGCTTGAGGCCTATATCTTGTAGTGTATGACATTAAGGTGTAGTCCATGGCTTGTAGGACATAAGGCTCATGATTTGTGGCTTTACACTTGAGGCGTGTGAACCGTGGCTCAAAGTTTGTCGGGTTTTAGAACCATGTATAATAGCTTGTGGTTCACGGCTTGTTTCTTCTATCTCGTAGCTTACGGCTTGTGATTAGTACTCAACATATAGTTCGTAGCTTGCGATTAGTAACTCGAAGCTTTAGACTCGAAGTTGTGCTTAGTAGCTCATAGCATGTGGCTTGTAGCTTGTGGGTCATGATTTGAGGTTCGAGGTTTAACCTTGTGACTTATGGCATGGTGTGTGACATCGTAGTCCTGAATTGAGTCCCTATTGTTAGGTACTTCATGAGTAGTCATAATTGTGGAGTGTGTTGGACACTTGCAAGTACTCGTGATGGACGAGGAACACTAATGTGTGTAACCCTTGGTGAGAAGTTGGTAGTACAGCTCAATAGGTCGATGCTTATGCTTATAAATTTGTTACTGTGAGTGGGGTGAAGAGAGAATCCTTGGACATAATCCGGGTATACTATTAGACGGTACTTAGAAATCTTTAAATCTTGAACTTGTCCATGTAACTGATAGTGGGTGGAGAACCCTTGACGAGGTGACGTGTAGTTACCCAATGACTTTGTGGTGAAACTTAGTTGCTGTAGTGGCCTACGTGGCAATGTATAATGTCGTCTATGAGGTGTGTGATGATGCCTAGTTATCGTAGCTGCCTATGTAGTGATGCCTAATGGCAGTAGTGGCTTATGTGATGACGTGTAGTCCTTGTTGTGACGTGCATAGTAACGCCCAGTTGTCGTAGTGGCTTGTATGGTGAGGTCTAGTTACCGTAGTGGTATATGTTGTGATGTGTAGTTGTCATCACAATATGTGGGGTGGTGCTATGTCACTCTAGTGACATTTGAGGTAATGCATAATGATAGCAATGACGTATGAGATGATCTATAACAATCATAATAACATGTGGGATGATGTGTGGCTATTATTTTGACGTATGCAGTGTAATACAGTTATCATTGTGACATGTTGTGGGCTAGCCTAGGCTTTGCCCTTACTTGTGATTGTTACTATGCATTCATGTCATATTAATTATGTTATAATTGTTATAGATATTATAGCCATTGATAGACATGACTGCATGTTATGTGGGTAGGCTTAAGCTCATCCTTGATGTTGAGTTTAATTTCATTACATGTGACCTATCGAGATTGTTGGCGGTGTATGTGTTGTAAGATGGATAGACCTAAGCTTATCTTTGACGTTGTCTTCAACTAATGGAAGATAATTAATATCTATTGTATATGACATGTTAAGATCCATGAATGTGATTGTGATTGTGATGGCTTCGCGGAAGTCAAAAAGGGGTGACCCACTACTTTGGTCACGAACCATAAGTTGGGATGAGTTGTTATGGATCCATAGGGAGCCCATCCCCTCGGCCATGACTCGTAAATTGGGCATGACTTCGAGGAGGTTAGAAAGGGGGACCCACTCCTTCGGTCGTGGACCATACGTTTGGGATGACTTCATGGAGGCCTTTCAGTCGTGGACCGTATGTTGGGAACGGCTTAGTGGTAGTCAAAAAGGGGGACCCGCTCCTTGGATCATGGACCGTAAGTTGGGGCTGCTGTGGCCTAGATGTGCGTGACTATAACTAAGGTTATACTCACATGTGTGTGTGAGTGGATGAGTAAAGCCTTACGGGGCTGATTTCAAGACAACTCAAAAATTGTTTGATAGAACATGAAAAAGTGGGAAACCATTTTTGTGAGGAAAGAAATAATGACATTTTTAAGAAACATTTTTCTAAAAAACTAGAGTCATATGAATACAGTTTTCTACTAAATATGGAACGAGGTTCCTCTTTGACTGGTGTTATGGTATTCACATACTCGGCTCACATGTTAATCTTTTTTATTCTCTGGTTAGTGTGTTTCCTAGACGAGCTTTTGTTCTGTTGTTGTAACCCATATTTCTAGGTTTTGGAAAAATGACTTTGCTTTGCTGGAGGATATACAATAGTTACTTTCTATATATATTTTTCAGTTGATCTATTAATATTTGTAATAATGTCACTTGTATTGTTTGTAGCTTTATCTCTTTAGATTATTCTATTGGGTACTAAGGCCATAAGGCCACCTTTGTGTATTGTTTTGGATTCGGTTGTATTCTTGTAGAGTGGTTGGTTTGTGCCGTTGAGTGGCCTTTATCATAGATGATATTGTATATCTATCAACACATGTTGTTGTTGGATATAGTCTCGAAAACAGAGGAAACTCTGTAAGATTTTTCAATGATCCAGAGTTAGAATATTTTTGGATTAGACATGCATACAAGATAAACTATGCTTGTGGTGGTTTATATGAGTTGGATTTTGGAGACAAGTTAAGATGTGGCATGTGTTTTGGTGTTAGCTTATGGAGATTGAGGTTGAGTTTGGGGTGTATCCTTTATTTTGTGAAGTGCCTTTAATGGCCGTTGTGAAGTCATGTTGTCACTAAGATCATTTTATGTGGTTTGGGGTGTTACTCTAGGAGTGTGTGTTTAGAGTCGGACTTTCGTGTGAGTTTGGGAGTCGAGCTTCTAGTGTGAGGAATGAGGAATGATGCCATAAGTAATCGATGAGGTTTTGAATCTCAGTATGTGTGTGATGGCCATGGTATAGTATGAACTACCCTACGAGTGTGGTTATTATGGGGCCGTGAGATGAAGGTTTGTTGTTGTTTTCTTGATCATGGGTCATTCTAAGAGATCTCTTTGGGTTAGTACCTAGGTCTTGTAGGGTGAGATTAACTTGCGAGATGTTGCTACCGTTAGCTCGGTGGTAGTCTTGTATGCTACATTTGAGAGTCTTTTCGGGGTTTTCATGAGGGACGATCGCATGGGTGTAGTAGTCATTTTGAAGATTGAGAGGTTGTGATATGAAGCCTTTTTCCCTTTGTAGAAAGTGCGTAGGGATGTGGTTTTGATAGTCGAGAGATTAGTCGTGTTGGTTTCCATTTCATGTGGCAGGGTAATCGTTTGAGACCCCTTCGGGTGACAAGACAATGCGATAGAAGTTGCTAGTGTGTGGGAGAAGTATAGTTGCATTGGGGTGGCACATTAGGTAGTGTGGTGTTCTCTTGGAAGATAGAGGTGCTCGATGTTTGGGTAGTGATGTTGAAGTTATCACGTCATATTTTTGAGTATTAAGGATTCCCTAGCAGTGTTCTTTGGATAAGTTAGCTGTAAGGAGTTTGTGACGACCTCAGGGGGGTATAATAGCATGATTATGCTAGAGTGTCGTATATTCGTAAGTGTTTAGCATGGTATGTTGTACATACCTAGGGTGGATCGTTAACCTAATAGTGGGTACCGGTGGGGTGTGACCGACTTGATGATCGTGAACGTGTCTGAGCGACACTTAAGTTAGAAGTTAAGTGCCACTAGTGATGCGTGCATCACATGTGGTTGATTATGTTTGTTATGATTATGCACGATAGTGTTTAAGGATCAATGAGTGATTATTGAGGAGCCATGTAATTGCGGTCATGCAAAGACATGGAGGTATAGGGTGAGAGTTTTGGTTGTATGTTGGTTTTCCTTGGAAAGGATGATCATGTGAAGGGATGTCATATCTTCAATAGTTTAGAATCTTGTTTTCAAGGAGATTGAGATTTCCTTGGATGCTACTTTGTGGTGACCTTCAAATGATGCGTTAGGAATAAGTTGGCATAGTGGCGCGTATTCGAGTATGTTTCTTCTTAACTCTTAGTGGGAGTTTGTTGTTTCGCTCTCCGAGTGTGAGATATAGGGGTGTGCTTCATAGAAGTGACCCACAAGTTGATCGATACTCTTTCTTGAGTGGATTTGTAGGCCATTGGTGGTTTTCTTAGTCCATTGCATAGATCTCGGATGGTTGGATTTATGGTACCCTCGACATTGTTGAGGTGAAGTTTCGGTGTGGCTTCCCTAGAGGTGTTTTTTGTATTTTGAGTTTTTTGTAGTCTCTTATGAGTTGCTTTGGTTGATGTTTCACTCGATAATGAGACCGTTTGATTATTTGTGTTAACGTTCAGGTCACCTGTTTCCTTCTGAAAGAGGATATAAGTCTATGAGGCATAAGTACACGATTCATATAAAGATAGTGTTTACGCGTTGGTTATAAGGAGAAGTGATTTAGGGCCCTTTGCAATGCAAACAGTTATGATCTGCATGAATTTTTAAACCAAGGTGTGGAAATCCTGGGTATGGGAAAGGAGTTTTGACAAGGATGCTCAAAGAATTACGGTATCGAGGAACTTGTTGCAGTAGTGCCAATATGATCGAGCAAGGTTTTGGGGTTATACGCTCGGTGTGACTGTAGTCAAAGAGTAAGCGGTTATGTGTTAATGCCTTGGGGGTAGATGAGTAGTGAATGTAAATGTTTAGTTGGTGAAGTGTTTGGCTTTTATGGCTTAGGCCTAGGCTTAGCTCTTTCAGTTGCCTGTAGGTATGGTGCATGATAGTTAGTTGTTTAAGTGTATGATGAATGTCCGTTTTGATGGTTAGTCCTTGAGGTTGTGAGAGATATCCTTTTCTTTGTTGCCTTTTGATGCCTCTAAGGATTGTGTGAAGTTATAGTTTTAGTATAACCCGGTGTATCATGACGTATGCTTAGGAGAATAGTGCCCTTTTTTCCATCGATGGTGAAAATGGCTGGTCATGACACTAGTTGAGTTGTTTTGTAGTACAACGGTTTTTGGTGTAACTCGAGAAGGTGTTATTGCCTGGCGTTTGTGGTTTGAGTGGGTTATGAGTGATGTGAAGGACAAGTTACGTGTAATCCTTTAAGATTCGTGTTGGTACTGAACGGCGTGTATTATTTGTTTTTAAATTAGTACTCATTATGGTATGCAGTGGTTGGTCAGCTTGATGATATGTAATGCTTTGAGTAGTTGACAAAAGCATGTCTTGTTTGAAACTATGCCTGGGTGTTATTTGGAGTTCCCGCTTGGTGCGTGGATGTTTGGGGGTTGGGTATGCTCATTATGGGTTTGTCCTTATGGTCGGTGTGGTGGGTTACACCATATGGTCGCGATTGTATAGCCATGATGTGGAGATGTGGATTCCTGGTAAGAGTTTTCTGGTGAGGTTGATTTTGATGTGTTTGTCCCTTGGGGAGCCTACTTACGTGACAAATGGTGACTGAAGAGTAGTATCATATTGATGCCTTGGTATTAGAAAACCTTGAAAGGCTTTGGACTGGAATTGGTTTGTGGTAAATGAGAAGTTTGACGGTTGAGATCCCAGCTTGAATTTCGAGGACAAAATTTCTTCAGTGGGGGAGGTTGTAATGACATGATCCGTTTTAATTTCAATTTTTAATCTAATTGATTTTTTTGAAGTCTTTAAAGTTTAGTAGAACCAGTTTAAAAATCTTGAATGAATTAAAATTCGATCTTAATTCGGGGTCCCATGATGTTATCATTTGGTTATGATATCATTTTTTTAAGGCAAAAAAAATTATTTTGAAAAAAAGCTACCAGGAAAAACATAGCATAAGTTGCACATAGTGGCAACAGCTTATAAGCTACGAAGTGTAGCAGCCAAGCGCCGCGTGAAGCAGCAGCAGGGAAAACAGGAAGAGAAAGGAAGAAAAAAAAGGATAAAAGAAAATAAGGAGAAAGGGAAAACCATCGGCCAGGCACTATGCGCACAGAGAGAGAGAGAGAGAGAGAGAGAGGGAGAAGCAACAGAGTGTACACCCCCACCAACTACTGTTTGACTTGCCATCGATGACCCATGGCATTTATAGTTCAGTTTTCAAAGCCCGATATTTGGTGATTTTTTCTCTGATTGAGGTAGAATACATGCTAATATTTGAGTATTGTACGGTTTATGTCGTATATTTCCAAAACTTGTGTGAAAAATATAGAAATTGAAATTTTGGTAAAACTATAGCTATGAAAGTTGATTGTGAAATTTGAGCTTTGAATATTTGATTAGCATGTATATCGAACATTCTAATAATGGTAGTTTGAGGTTTGATGGATTAATTTCAAGAATTCATATGTTAGGGTTTTTATTGAGCAAAATCATGACAATTTGGGAAAATTAGGGATTTTAGCGTTAAAGCATGAAATTGATTATGATTATATGAAATTAAAGCCTATTTTAATGAATATAGATGACAATAATCATATGCTATGTTATATAAATTAATCACCAACTTGGGAGTTTTTGAGTTTAATTTATGTTTTAACCCAAATTGTTATAGAATTAGTTATTTGTTAATCTTGTGATGATTGCAGTGTTGTGGTAATTTGGAGGTTGTGGTGGTTGATGGATAATAATTTGGTAATTTGGGAAAAAAGGGGTGAAAATGTGTGAGTTGGATGAATTCGAGAAATGATGGAAAACCTTACTTTTGTGGAAAATGAGATATTTTGAAATGGTTGGAGTGTATGAACCAATTATGGTTTTAGGAAAATTTTTTATGTGTTGAAAAATGGTACAAATGTCGGGACCTTTAATAAAACAATAATTAAACCAAATGTCGGAGTTGACGTGTTTGATGGAACTTGGAAACTCGTGCTATTGATGGGAAAATGAGAAATATTGTGATTGTGAGAATATTGATTAAGGGTCGAGTTTGGACATGAGTTGTTGTTCAGTGAAAGTCTAGGATGATTCGATCATATTCCAATTTGAGCACAAGTTGTCATTTTTTGAAAGTTTGAGAAGAGTCGATCATGTTCTAGTTTGGGTATGAGTTTTCGTTCGGTGAATGTCCGAGAAGATTCAATAATATTCTAGTTAGGGCACGAGCGGTCCGTCAGTGGATGTCCGAAAAGAATGGGTGTGTGGGTGTGTGAGTCACCTACGGAAGTTGTGTGTGTGGATTGAATACGGGTGTGTGTGTGTGTGTGTGTGTGTGTGTGTGTGTGTGTGTGTGTGTGTGTGGATTGAAGATTGAGGGTTACACAAGAAATGCCTTTTTTTCTATCAAATTGGTTATGAAAATTGGTTTTCAAGAAAGGAAAAGAAAATGAAAAAAGTTTTGGTTGTGTTACATCGTGAATTCGCATAATCATCCTCATATATATCATGTATTGACTCTTATATTGTCACGTATCATATGAACTTTGGCTCATGTTGTTTTATACCAACATTTTAGGTAATAGTGGGGAGGCGATAGTAGATTGATATTTATATGCTTGCTTCTCATAATCCCCGGGTTGGATTTGGGAGCTTTTTGGGTTATACATTGAGATTATATTATTTTGCCTCTTATTGTTAGATGAATGTAGAAAACCTGAAATTGGTTTTTTCAAGTTTTTCAAATAAAAGACAAAAGGGTTATTTCAAAACTATATATAATAAAACGCTTTTTTTTAATTCATAAAATGTGTGTATATAGGCTACTACACAAGCCCATTAGTAACATTACACACGTAACCCACAACCACCACCGCACCTACATCAGGGCCTAAACTAAAGATTACTCCACAGTTGAAGATCTGTGTGTAGATTTGACCTCAACATACCGCTACGGAGACTCGAACCCAATCGAGGAAATTGTTTTCTCAATCAGCTCCATTAAAAGTGGAAAGCTGGACTGGTAAGAGATGGAACCAAAAATCTATTTCCCAGTCGGCTCTTCCGCTATCTACAAGCTAGGGTTTTCGATCGCTCAAGAGAGGAGGCTACAATCGAAATAACGAAACCTTGAATACCCAGGGACGGTATGGGAGTAATTTAGAAAGGAAACAGGTAAAAGAATCATTACATATTGAAACCCATGGTGCTGAATTACTAATAAAGTCTCT
>JAULLG010111936.1:0-13191 GCA_035668355.1 Sarracenia leucophylla
GTGGAGGCACTTTCTGTCTGTGAATCCTATTTAGAGGGTAAGATGACGAAGAGGCTGTTTACGGCCAAAGGAAGTAAAGCCAAATAAGTGTAAGGATTGGTTCATTCTGGTGTATGTGGTCAAATGAACAACCAGGCAAGAGGTAGGTAAGACCCCATGATTGTGGTGGTGAATACCTCTTTGGGAGTTCGAGAGACCACTTATTAAAACATGGGATTACATCCCAGTTGTTTGCACCAAGGATGCCTCGGCATAATGGCGTAGCGGTAAGGAGGAATATGTTCATTAAGGAGATGGTAAATTACATGGTAAGTTATTCGGATTTATCACAATCGTTTTGGGGTTTGCATTAGAGACAACGGGTTTCATTCTGAATTTGGTACCTGCTAAGACATTTCCCGGTGACCCTATGGAGTTGTGGACAAGGCATGGGCTAAGTTTTAAACATGTTCGGATATGGGATTTGCCCAGCATACGTGTTGGTGGAAAATATAAGTATGGTGAAACCAAAGACATAAGTATGTTTCTGTGTAGAGTACCCTAGAAGAGCTAAGGGTGGTTTATTTTATAATCCTAAGAGTCAAGGGGTATTTGTTAGTACAAATGTAAGATTCTTGGAAGAAGATTATGTAATAAACCACAAGCCCTGGTCACAAGTTATTTTAGAAGAGGTTAGGAGTAAATATGTGGTACAACCGGATATTATACTTGATGTGCGGAATGAGACACCACCTATCACGAGTACATGAGAGGGTCCTCATCGTAGTGGGAGGGTTGTTCGTCAACCCAAAAGGTACATGTTCTTGGGAGAGTCATTTGACAGGATCCCGGAAGAACTGGGTACTGGACCCAAGAACTACAATGAGGTACTTCAAGACAAGGATGCGGTATTATGGCAAAAGGCTATGGAATCTGAGATAGAGTCAATGCACTCTAATCTGATATGGGAGCTTGTAGAACCATTAGATTGGATAAAACCCATTGGTTACAAATGGATCTACAAGAGAAAGAGAGGAGTAGACAAGAGGGTAGAAACCTTCAAAGCTAGGCTTGTTGTGAAGGGGTTTACTCAGAAAGAAAGGGTTTGATTATAAGGAAACCTAATCGCCGGTAGCTATGCTTAAGTCTATCCGAATTCTCTTATCCATTGCTGGGAATCTCGACTATGAGATTTGGAAGAGAGACGTCAAGATAGCTTTCCTTAACGGAAGTCTTGACGATAGCATCTATATGATGCAGCAAGACGGGTTCATAGCAAAGGGTCAGGAGCACATGTTGTGCAAAGCTTATAAGATCTGGTGAGTCCTCTCTTCGGTTTGAAAACCTTATCGCTTAGTCATTTAATCACGGGAATACTTATTGTTTATTTTATTTATTATACCAAGATTCACTACTAACTGGGTAGTAAGTAGTAAGTCCATGTTGGCCTTACAAGGCTTCAACATCCGTTTTGATGATAACAAACATACGTATCTAATTGTGCACATGAGGTTTATTTTCAGGAAATAAAATATTAGCACAATTAAAGATGCAATGGAAGCTACATCATGGATTGAATAGAACATATCTATACCGATGGAGTTGAAGTATGTTGCGAAAGCTTAAAGAAGTGTCGCTAATTGAAGATCCTATGGAGTTCTGTGTATTTTATTTTATTTTTTATCATAGGATTATTGTAAGTTCACTTTAAATCTTTGAATATGGTTTGTGAAGCTCATAGGATATCCAAAATAACTTAAAAATATTTTTCTTAAAAGCTAAGGTATCAAAATCATTTGAAAAATAATTTTTAAGTGTTTTAAAGAAGCTCAGCCGACCCTATACCTTGCATCAGTTGACTGAGACATGAACCGAATTTGAAAAAATATTTTTAACACAGGTCAGTCGACCGACACCTCTGTGTCAGTCGACCGAGAGCTCAGTCAGTCGATCGAGACCCTCATTCTGTCAACCGAGAAGGCAAATTTTGCCAACTTTTTGAAATTTCAATGACCAATGGCTAGTGCTTTGTTGCCTTATTTTTACCCAATGGCTCTATGATTTCTTGGCCTATAAATTGAGCCTCAAACCTCTGGTTTTTCACTGATGAACCTTTGTTATTGAACCTCTCATACGCTTACACTTTTTAAGCTTATTTTTCTTGAAATTCAAAGCTAATTTTTAAGAGAAAATCCTAGAACTCTAATTTGAGCTTCATATTCAAAATTCTTTGAGAGAGTGAATATTAGTGAGCTTATATTGCTTGTACTTATCCAACTATATCAAGAGCCAAGTCCTTGTACGCACTTGTTCTTTCAACTACATTGTAATTGAGAAGGTGTTCTCAAAAGTTTGTGTACTTGAGAAAAGGTATTTCTCAAGAGAGGCTACTCCACCTACCCGAAGGAAAGAGGCTTCTCCGCCTAGTCGAATGAGAGATAGTCGAATCCTCATAGCACGTTTGCTAGAGGCAAGGACGTAGGCATTACGCGTCGAACCTTGTAAATTGTGGTGTCACTTCCTCTAACCCTTACTCCTTACTTAATTGTGTTTTAATTTATCTTGCTTTAATTTATTGCACATTACACTTGCTTGGGCATAAATTTTTTTAAATTAAATAATTTTTTTAAAAGTCTAATTCACCCCCCTCTTGGGATCACACACACACTATCAATATATATTTTTGGATATATATCTCCTAATTTTGCATGGAATAAAATACAAGATACAAGGAAGAGAATTAACCTAAATCTCTTGGAAACCCTAAGGAGCTGCCGCCCCCTCTCTCCCTCTCCTTGATTTTTCTACATCTATTGGAGAGTATTCGAAGTGTGTAGAAGCCAAAGGATTATGATTCGGATTGGTACCCACACGCCGGAGTCGAGACGTGCGACGGGTCATACGCAAGAAGATCACCGGGTGGTCTCGCCTCAACTTGTGGATCTTAGAAACTCTATGGCGAATTTCATTTGGTATGTTTCTATCTTATGTAGATAATACTTCTTGTGTTTTCATGAAAAACACGAGATTATGGTTTTTACGGCCCCGTAATCGATCCAAAAACATTAATTTTTAAAATTTCTGCTACGCCGACTCTATCGTCAATCCAAATATTTTTAAAACTTTCGTTACGCTGACTCTAACAATCACTACTTTGAATTCGAAAATAAATATTTTAGAAAATGAAAAAGAAAAACATGTTTGTGAAAACTCTATTACTCTTGAAAAAGATAGTGGTTTGCTAAAACAGAATACTAAGGATTTAACCAAAATTATAACCAAGTTTACCCAAGGTGAGAAAAACTTGGATATCCTTCTTAGAAGCAGATGCACCTTCAACAAGGAAGGTTTAGGCTTCAACCCAAGTGAGGCTAAAGATGTCCATGAAAACGGGTCCGCTAAAACATCACTGCAGAAATCCAAACAATGTAATTTTTGTGGAAAATCTGGTCATATAATTCAATCTTGCATTCATAGACTCAAAAGAAAAAAAACCAACCAAAAGGGTTTGGGTTAAGAAAGGTGATCCTCCACCCAAAGTTGCAATGGGACCACATAGAAGGACTATACACTCTCAGTCGTTTATCAGAAAACTACCTCATAGACCCTCACTTAATGCACACTGGTATAACAGTCCATATTTCAATTATATGCATCATCTCATGCAAGGCACGAACCAATTATAAGATGGGTACCAACATATGCCTCACATGACTATTTTGTAGGTGGATACCATCCATGATAGATGGTTCTTAAACAGCGGTTCCCCGAGTCACATGACGGGCTACCCAAAGTTCTTCACAAGTTTAAAGGACAAAAATGGTAGATTTGTCACATTCGGTGACAATACACAAGGCCAAGTAGTTGGAATTGGCACAATAGGTAACTCTTCCGCTCTTTGCATTAAAGATATTCTATTAGTGGATGGACTCAAGTATAACTTAATTACTATAAGTCAACTGTGTGATTCTGGATTTGATGTATGTTTTCTTGCAAATAAATGTATAGTAAAAAAAGTGATGATATTATTGTGTTTATTGCTCATAGGAATCATAATGTCTACACCATTAGCATAAATGACTTGCAAAATCAAAATGTGAAGTGCTTTATAGCTCATGATGAACTAAGTTGACTATGGCATAGAAGATTAGGACATGCTAGCGTGGACTTGATTTCAAAACTCTCTAGAAAGGATCTTGTGAAAGGCTTATCAAAAACAAACTTTTCTAAAGATAAAATTTGTGATGCATGTCAACTTGGAAAATAAATGATAACTTCTTCCAAAAAGAAAAATTAGAGTTCAACTTCTAAACCATTGTAACTACTTCACATGGATCTTTTTAGACCAAATAAAGTAGCAAATCTAGGTGGTAAAGTTTATGCATTTTTGATTGTTGATGATTTTACTCGTTATACATGGGTACTTTTTCTTGCACATAAAAGTGAAGCACACACTCACTTTGCTATATTATGTCGTAGGATTCAAAATGAGAAATGATATACCATAACTAGTATTTGAAGTAACCATGGTAGGTAATTTGAAAACGAAGACACAGAGAAATTTTGTGATGAACAAGGCATTGCACACAATTTTTCAGCACCTAGGAATCCTCTGATCAACAAAACGGTATTGTAGAATGTAAAAATAGATCCCTACAAAAAATGGCTAGGACAATGCTCGATGAACATAACTTATCCCAATACTTTTGGACTAAAGCCATAAGTACCTCATGATATGTAATGAATCATATAATTATTAGAAAATATTTAAACAAAACACCTTATGAACTATGGATGGGGCGTAAGCCTAACATCGCTTACTTCAAACTTTTTGGGTGTAAATGCTAAGTGCTTAATGATAAATCAAATTTGAGTAAATTTGATCCTAAAAGTGATGAAGCTATATTCCTTGGATGATCTACATCTAGCAAAGCATATAGAATATATAATATGAGAACCCTTGGTGTAGAAGAATCAATGCATGTAGACTTCGATGAGTCTAATCCCTTCTCAAAGAAAGAGGATCAACATGATGATCTAAACTTAATTGAGGAAGGAGTAGGTAAAATTGATCTTGATGGAAATGAACCTAATGAAAATACTAAGGATAGTCAAGAGGATCCAAAGGAAAACGAAAATCCAAATAACAGATCAACCTCACTACCTCAAGCTTGGAGATTGGTCCACAATCATCCTAAGGATCAAATCATAGGTGATCCTACTAGCGAAGTAACTACTCGATCTAGACTACATAACGTGTGTTCACACTTTGCATTTGTGTCTCACATAAAACCACACAATGTAGATGAAGCACTTGGTGATGAATCTTGGATTTTTTCTATACAAGGAGCTGAACCAATTTAAAAAAAACCGTGTTTGGAATCTTGTGCCTAGACCTGATGATCGTACTATCATTGGCACAAAATGAGTTTTTAAAAATAAAAAGGATGAACATGAAAATATCATAAGAAACGAGGCTATACTTGTGGCCCAGGGATTCAACCAAGAAGATGGCATAGATTGTGATCAAACTTTTGCACAAGTTGCTAGATTAGAAGCTATTCTCATCCTACTTGCATACGCATCTCATAAGGGTTTTAAACTCTTTCAGATGGATGTTAAAAGTGCATTTGTAAATGGCTTTATAGAGGAGGAAGTTTATATTAAACAACCTCCAAGTTTTGAAAATGAGAAATTTCCTGATTATGTTTTTAAATTAACAAAGGTACTCTATGGTTTAAAACAAGCTCCTAGAGCTTGGTATGAATGATTGAGTAGATTTTTGCTTGAAAATGGTTTTATCCGAGGCAAAATTGATACAACCCTATTTATTAAGTGCTTAAATGATGACATGATTATTGCGCAAATATATGTTGATGATATTGTGTTTGGTACTACATGTATAGATATGGTAAATGATTTTTCAAAATGTATGGAGAATGAATTTGAAATGAGTCTCATGGGTGAGTTAAATTTCTTCCTTGGATTGCAAGTTAAACAAACTCCTAATGAAACTTTTATAAATCAATCCAAGTATGTTAAAGATCTTTTGACTCGTTTTGGAATAAATGAATCAAAACCTCTCGGTACACCCATGAGTACTTCAACCAAACTCAACAAGGATGAGAATGCCCAAAGTGTTGATTCTAAACTTTTTAGAGACATGATCGGTAGCTTGTTATATTTGACGGCTAGTAGACTTGACATCTTGTTTAGTATTTGATTATATGCGCGCTTTCAAGCTTACCCTAAAGAATCACATTTAATTGCCGTCAAACGTATTTTAAGATACCTAAAAGGCACTATTAACTTAGGATTTTGGTATCCAAATCATACATCATTTGACTTGTTGAGCTACTCTGATGCCGACTTTGCTGGATGCAAAGTAGAACGCAAGAGTGCCTCAGGGACTTGCCATTTCCTAGGATTTTCCCCGATTTCTTGGTCAAGAAAGAAATAAAATCTTGTTGCCTTATCAACTGCCGAAACTGAGTACGTAGTTGCAGGTAGTTGATGTGCACAAACTTTATATATCAAACAACAACTTACGGATTTTAAGTTGTCATTTGATCATATTTTAATTCTGTATGATAATACTAGTGCAATTTGTTTAACCAAGAACCATGTTCAACACTCACGCACTAAGAACATTGAAATAAGATACCATTTTATTTGAGACCATGTTGAAAAGAGAGATGTGGAATTAAAGTTCGTTACTCTGATAAATAGCTTGCTGACATTTTCACCAAACCTCACCCTGAAGATAGATTCAATGAATCTGTAGAGAACTAGGGATGACAAATGTGTGTGATATATAATTCCTTGAATGCATGAGATTTCTTTTTTAATATATGCTGATGTGTCGACCCTTAGTGTTTCAAGTGTCGGTGTTTTCGGTGTCGACACCTAGTGGTTTTGAGTCGACCCCTTTATTATGAGCCGAAACCTCTTCATCACTAGAGGAGAGAGAAAAGCCTTAGTAATATTGTATCGATACCTTATGTGAAAAGTGCCAACACCCTTGCACATCATCGTACATCTTGAGTCGACCCCCTTAGGACTTGTGTCGACCATCTTGGTAAATATATGTATGTGTATATATATATATGTATATATACCGGATTTCTTTTAAAAATCATTTCACCTTCGCGCTCTCCCTCTCTCTAAAACTTTTCATCTTCTTAAGACAACTCGTCTTTTTATCCTTAACCATCATAAATCCCTCTTCTCCGCTATCATTTTCAATCATCTATATGCCTCCAAAAGACTCCAAGTGACCCATGGAAGAGGGTTCCACAAACCATAGCCCTAAGAAGTCAAAGATAGGGACTACGACATCGAGTGTTCCTGCCCCTTCTGGTACTTCTCCTAATCAATCATCAGATGACTCTCAACACTCCACCAATCCCATTTCTTGTGTTACTCCTTCTAAATCATCCACCACTTTCGAATCGATTCCTTTTGCCAAAACTGAAGTCATCTCTTGGCTTGATTCGGTGATTACATCTTTGAAATATCTCGATGAAGAAATTCATGTCGAATTATCAAATATCTACACTCGGTTGACCTACATCAGGGATCGTGTAAGTACAGAGAAAGCACCCTCTCTATCAGTCCGATAGGATGTGGCGGCTACTCCTGAAAGTATCAGCAAAATAATCAAAAAATGGAAGAAGCCAAATGAACCATAATTCTATGAAGGATATACTAAGATGCTTTGTTCTTTTTTTTTTTTGTAACCTCTAAACATCCTTTGTAATCTTTAGATTTCTAGGAAGGACGGTGTTCCCTTTTCACCTTAATATTATGCCATTCAGACGTTTTGTATATGTTGCGACTATCTTTGCCCCAAATCTCTCGTATTTCTATACACATACTCATGGGGAGACTGTATCTCTTAACTCTCTAGATCTTGAATGAATGATTAAACAGTATATGTGGGTAAATGAAAGTTATATGGATGATAAAAACTTGAGTGTGTATGGATCTTTACTAGTCAATAAACTTTGATCTATGCACTGATACACATTTATGAAATACTCTGATGATTCCTCCCTTACCTTTTTGGCATGACAAAGAGGGAGAAGAATGAGATTGATTTGTCTAATTTTCTTAAATGCTTAAATACTCTTGAATGCTTGAATGTTTCGGTTAAATGTCTAAATGTTTATAAAATTCAGTTTGAGAAAATATGAGACTACCTTGTTCGATAACTTCATAAGTATTGCTCTGATAAGAAATCTTTTATATGAAATTTTGCTTTGATACATTTTGCTAAATGTCGCTGACATAAATATGTATCCAACTGTAAAACAAAGGGGGAATTTTACTTTTTAAGTAAAACTCTTAAACAAGTTTTCAAATGAACCAAAGAAGAAATATTCATTTCTCTAATGTCTATATGTTGGTTAATTTTAAAGTGCATGACGGCTAATAATCGGGATTAATTCTCGTAGACCTGCTCTGCTTTAGAATTTGAAAACATATATGCATTTTCTTAATGCATATTGATCAAAGCTTGGGTCATAAACATCTCATATGTTTAAAACATAGATTTGATAAAAATTTCTATGAATATTGATTTCTATGCTTTAATACACTTCCATATTATGCACATGTTTAGAGGGAGCTTTTACTGCTTTATTTTTTCTTATCCCCAAAACAAATCAATTGTTGTCATAGTCAAAAAAAAGGGAGATTGTTAGCCCAAGGGTTATTCAATCAAGCTCCAACTTGGGTTTTGACATATAACAATATTTTGATTTGATTGTTACTAATGTTTGAGTTGCACTAGAAAGTATTTTTCAGGAATAAGTGCACGTAATCAAACAAATGGAAGTACAAGACTTGGGAATGCACTACAACCTGTGAACCAACACAATGCATAAAAATGTCAAGCCTTTAGAAGAAAGTGTTGACCCCAAGTGATGCACTGAGTCGACACATGCCCATAGATAAGAGTTTGAAGCCATGATGAGTCGACACCAATGTATATTGAGACGACTCAAGAAGGCTAACTTTGAACTCATCAAAAATGTCGACACCTCAAGATTCAAAAAGACAAAAGTGTCGATACCAAGAAACTACAAGTTCTGAAGACACCAAGTCTACTGAAGGTTGTCTGAGTTGACACTAACATCAAAATGGTCAACCCAAGAAAGAATATCTTTTGATTTCATCAAAAGTGTCGACACCAAGTAGAGAAGTGTCGACACCTTATCAGCCCCTATGAAGCAGTCTTGAAACACTGAGGCAATGAGTCGACACCAGAGAGCAATGGGTTGACACCTCAGCACTTTACTTTTAGGAAGAAAGGCTTAAGCAGATCTAAAGACACAATCTCAATTCCTCACTATGTGAAGGACGGATGACTCGACCCAAACATAGAATGAGTCGACCCAAGTTCAGAAAACTTCTTTCAATCCTTCAGAGCATACGGGTGAGTCAATACCAAGACATATAGAGTCGACACCTCTGGAAACCAGACATTAAGTGTGTTGACACCCAAAACCAAAAGTGCCGACACTGGCGCAAAACTATAAAATTCCTGAAGCTTTAACGACTCTATTAAAAGCATTAAATGTGCCATAAATGCTCCCGAATGCTAGGATTTGAACTCAATGGTCATCAACCATTAATGCCTATATAAGGATTGAAGATTCAAATTCTGGAGAACTTATTACACTCACTGCTCTATTGCTCAAACATTCAATACTCTATTTTTTTATTCACTGAGCAGTTTACTCACAACTGCTGTGAACATTCTCTAGTTCATTACTCCACTCATTTATTCTCAATCATGTAATATTCTATCTGAGAGTGAGAGTTATTGTAGTGAGCATTCAATTATAAATCTCTCATTAAAGGAGACTCACTCACATCAATCACTATAATTGATTTCGGTTTCGATTCACCATAAAGAAGAATAGGCTTCAATTCACCTGCAAGAATAATAGGCTACGCATAGCCTGGAACGAAGATTGTAAAGGTTACGCCTCACCTGCAAGAATGTCGCCGTATAGAGGCTTCGATTCGCCTACTGAAGAATTCATTTCTAGTGGATTAAATTCCCAATATGCTTGGGGAGTGGACGTAGGTCGAGGTAAACCGAACCACTATAAATCTGATGTATCTTTTCTCCCTTCTCTTTTATATTTGTGCATATTTATTTGTTTATATCATCTACACGTACATATTTAATTGCTTCTGCACTTAAAGTTTGAAAAGAACGGAAAAGCTTTAAGTTTTCGAAAACAACCCA
Source organism: Sarracenia leucophylla (assembly GCA_035668355.1). NCBI lineage: Eukaryota > Viridiplantae > Streptophyta > Magnoliopsida > Ericales > Sarraceniaceae > Sarracenia > Sarracenia leucophylla. Next base: position 10,241 of record JAULLG010111936.1, read on the forward strand.
TTCATCACCCCCCCCCCCCCCTGGGTTGATTTTCAAGACAACACTATCATCTATATCAGATGATTCTATGGCTATAAGCCATTTTGAGTGTGTTGTTTGATATGCTTGACAAACTGTCCATAACATTCACCAACCCTCACTCCTAGTTGTGTAGAGAATTTTACACTTCTAGTTCTGTGGTTCAACATTCTCGAACCATTTTCTTCTTGCATGGTCGCTGCCCCCAACAACTTTCCCTGGCAAGTTTTGTCTTGCCCAGTAAGCTAGTCCGTGCATTTGTATGAACCATAGGGGCCCATTGTGTCAGCCTCGCACATTGTCAATGTGTCGGCAATTTCCCCTACCAATTCTTCTCTTGCACATTGAGCTGACCCATTCTTCGTACATAGCTTAGGTTGTCCTTAGGTGTTTTCTTTGTGTCATTTGGTTCCTTGTTGCCCTATTCTTAGACCTCGTGTCTTTGTCGTAGGATTTGGTGTTCCCTCGTTTCCTTTAGTCTCTGTTCCCTCTAGAGAGGATATGAGAATATTTAGATTGGCTCACGTTTGTGGCTTACCTTTAGATGCTTTCCCTTATCTGTTCCGCATCTGAATGACTGCATGTTTGTAGATGTAATTCGTATCTCTATGTGATTTATCGCATACATTCAGTGTTAGTCGTCATTCGTGCATCCCTTTTGATAATAAGGAAAAAACTTACTATCTATACCATGTTTGCACCTAACATTTATCAAAAATTATATATGATAATTTTCATTTGGGCAAGAGTTTACGTGTGTGACTCTTGGTTAACAAGATTAAGGTTTTTGCTAATGTCTTAAGGTCTAAATAATTTTGGGTTTGCCTTCTAAGTTTAAGAGGATGATTCATCTTCCTATGATGGGAATCAATTCTATCTTGTCACTTTTCAAGCACCTTATCCCCATGCACTGAGTTCACTATTCACTTTTGATAAATAGTTGACGTGATCTGTTTACCCTTGAGTTGATTCTTGAAACCTTGTGTATTGATACATGGGCTATCAATTTTCATATGCAAGTTTCTCAAGTTCTATGTGCTCATGAGAGTCATTCCGTGGAGCATGTCTCCCCTCCATGCTTAAAATATGCAATTTTTGTCTTGTGTTTTGTATATTTATCCTTATGTGGATTAGGCTATCTTGGGTTAAGGGGGAGAGTATTTTGAAAGTATACTTATATGAGTATTGACTCATATCGGGTTGTTCGTATCAGGGGGAGTGTCCTCCTTGAGTATAGTTTTTGCTGCTAAGACATCTCTTAGTCTAGTTTCCTCTGAAAACTACTCTTCCAGTATATAGTGCTCAAAGAGCATTTAACCGTGCTCAATCCCCAAGTGCATGAGCACTCTTATGGGGTTCAAGCGCCTATTTTTTAAAGACTTAAAGCAAAACGTCACTTCCCTTCAGACTCACTCTTTCCTCGGGTAAACCCTCGCTCTGAGACATCTCCTATCCAATGCTTCCCACTCTTTATCCACCATCATCATCCCTCTCCACTGTGGTTGTCGTTCTCCATTCTCGTCGACGCCTTAACAGTTCTCTGCTTCCATCGTGCATTTGCACTACTTAGTTTCATAAGTCATTCTATCCCTTCTGAAGGATTTAACATGTTTTTCTTTTCGGCATCCTTCTTAGCCATTGTCGGCCTCATGATACTCATGGCCGGAGACAAACGAAGGGGATGAAAGTGGCAAAGGACTAACATATTCTTTACCACACGTGCTAACGATTACTATTTACTACTCATGCACCGAACACCATTAGTTGAGAGGACCATTCTAATCCACAGTTTTCTCGATTATTGATTAGTTCACCAATTCTCCCAAAGAAGGTGGATTGGAGCATGTGACCTCTTTCAAGGGGAATATCCAAAAGTAGTTCATGAGTTCTATGTCAACTTTAAGCATGCTGATTTAGACTTCAACTCCCACACTCTTCAATCCACGGTCTAAGGTGTTGCGATTGAATTCTCTGCCCTGGACATTGTGGATCTTCTTGGTGTCCCCATTATTCTGCATCCCCAATATCCATTCTCAGCTAATCAATTGCCAGGGGATGTTGAAATACGTAGAGAACTCACTGGTGGTGCATACTTTCATCGGGCTATGCTTCGTGAGGACCATCTCACCCCACACTACCGTGTCCTCCATCGCACAATGGCCTCCTTCATCGATCCCATTAATCCACTGTCTAATATCTCCATCTCCCGATGTCATCACTTGTATGGGATTGGTCGAGGTTACACTTTTGATCTTCCTCGTCATATTTAGACACTCATTGCACGCTTTAGTAATTCTCACATCCTTGGTTTGGGTATACCATTTTGCTTTATTATCATGTGTATATACAATACACGCTCTGTTCCTACCTATGAGAATGAGTCGTTTATTCCCCTAGCTTGTGAGGTGTCTGCACATACCTATCCCACTGCTGCATTATCACTAAATAACTCATCCCCTGATATTCATCATGCCCATGTTCCTGAGCCTCAATATCCTGACCTCGAGCCGGCATTCCCACATATCCACTCGGTAGAAGATCATCTGGCTCTGAACTAATCTGCGCCTCCAATGTCTCATGTTGCCTCAGACTGTGCTTCTCATCCAACAGACTGTGTGCAATCTCACCTGATTGCACGCTTTGCTGCTCTGGACACCCATCTTGACTAGGTTAGCCCTCACTTACATTTGTTCAAGGGTAAGTTTGATGGCTTAGAGATACTATTTTGGAATCTATCTCGCAATCAACAGTCACTTCAGCAGCAAATTGCAGACATTGCAAGCTCTCACGAGATTCTTCGCCATCAAGTTCACGAACTCGATCAATGCATCGGGCGGAACATTGCACCAGATGGTGGATCTACTGCAGGATCAGCTTCAGGCCGCTAGTCTCTCATTACTTTTTTTTATTTTATTTTTCTCCCTTTGTATTTT
>JAULLG010113025.1:0-13179 GCA_035668355.1 Sarracenia leucophylla
AATCTGACGGTCTCGGATCAAAAATTAAATACATAGGGTTTTGGAACCCTAAACGAGCCGTCGAAGACCTGATTTTCTTTCTCAGCTATCGAGACACCGACACAGCCTCGGACCACCGCTGAACGCCGGAAAAAGCTGAAAGAAAAAGCCCAAACAGCCGCCGGGATAGCCAAAAAAAATGCTGCTTCTGCCTACTTGCTGCCGCCACCTTTAAGGGCCTGTTTGGCCAACTTTTTGTTACATCCGAACCCCTAAAAATTATGGTAGGTAGGGGACATACTGATCCTTGTCTTCGCCAAAAATTACGTCGAATGACGATGTCTAGATCCTCCGAAAAAAACCATCAAAGATCCGTTTTAATATTAATCAGACAGACTGCGCGACGTGCTTTGAACATTCTTTCAAACCATTTCACGTCGTCTCCTTGCAACCCCGCGAACCACCATTGGAAAGCTAACGGATTAATCTTAATTCTAGCAAAAAGATTACGTCGAAAAAAACACCCAAAAACCCCCAAAACGGAGCCTGAAGTCAACGGCCTGTTGTTGCCAGAAGCTAAAGCTGCCACCCCTCTTGCCCTTTCTTACCCATTTTTGATCCTCATTCGACATGGTTTGTATTACAAGATTGATCTAGAAAAAAATATGAATATAAAATATTACATCACAAAAAATCTATGCTCCACGTAGCAAGTGTACAAAGATCCTAATACCGATTTAAAAACCATCGGGATACTTTCGGTTATATGCCATAAAACAAAACCATACATTCATGCATCCAAAGAACCAGATCGTAACAATGGAGAGCTGCAAAAATAAGGTTAGCACAATGATTTTTCATGAAAAACGTAAGCCCGACTCTGATACCATCGCTATAGTCGGCGCAGCGAAAGTTTTTAAAAATCATTTAGATTGTTGATTACATGACCATAAAATACATAATCATGCATTTTTCATGAAAAACCAAGAAATATTATCTATATAGGATTGAAATATACCGGATTAAACTTGTAGCTAAGTTTCTAAGATCCACGTATTGAGGCGAGACCACCCGGTGATCTTCTTGCGTATGACCCGTCGCACGTCTTGACTCCGAGTTGAGTCTTGTAAGCTTCTACACACTTCAAAACTCTCCAAAAATGTTCAAGAACACCAAGATAGGAGAGAGAGGCCGGCGACAAAGAGAGGGTGAGAGAGAGCCAAAATATTCTCTATTCTTTTGTATATATATTTTATGCACCATATTGGAGAGATAAAGATCACCTTCCAAATGTGTCCCATAATATATATATATATATATATATGTATATATCACAAAATAATATATATATTTTTCCCATATATGGCCGGCCACAATAAAGAAGAGAGAGAGAGAGAGAGAAAGAGAGAGAATCAATTTATTTTTGGTATCCTTTCAATATAAATTGATATATACACCAAAATGGACTAACTATATATATCCTTACGTTATCAAATAAAAGGAGATATACACTTAAATAAATTAAATCCATATTCCCACCTCCTAGGGCCAGCCATAAAGGGTTGTACCCTAATGGGCCGGTTTGCCAGAAATTCCCCCACAAATTTAATTTCATACTCCGACCGTCCCGGTAAAAAATCCGACGATCGAATTAAATTAAATAATAACCGAAGCCAACTAATAAACCATGCATATAAACAGGCTACATGAGGGATCACGAGGAAGTATAGGTCTTAGGCTAACCGTCTGAGAAAACCTGATATCCTTAACTCAATCCTCGAGTTAAATCCTTTCTCGCACGAACCAAGACTTATTCCACTAAAGGCCATAAGTGAACTCCTGGTCCTAACATGATTTGTGTCTGGAGTTTCTAATTATGATATGCATTGTAGTCTCCCCACGTTTAAGATATGAATTCCCAAAAATCGAATTTGGTTACTGACAACCCGGTTCGATAATCTTCTTTTCCTCACACTCACACCGCCTATCCTTTTGACATACCGGAACAAAAGATCCACTTGCAAGATTCTGGCATAGTCAAACCTATAAGCCAAGCACACGAGGGGGAACTCCTCAACCTAAATCGGATGTGGTTTCCGTCAGCTGATTATCAACCATCAAACAGACAACGATAGTACCTAACTCACTGATCATATTGATCTCATTATCGACATCGCAGGCATTGGTGACTCAAAGCATTGCACATCATCTGAACCTGATTCGATCAATCACTTCGAGATTAAGAGTATGTGTAATACCTGATAATAAAGGATGTAGATCAATTGATATATTCAGTATATAATTAATCATCCTAATGATCATGCTCAATACACTCCTAGTGTACTAACACATCGAGCTTGAACATCAACTTCTCAGATCGAAATTCGACCCGTTTGACCTAGCTAGCCAAGACCGGTTAATATAACGATATGCTACAATCATACCAATAGATTATCCCGGTCCACTACGATTGTAAGCCCACTTGTATATTTGTCATAACCTTTGACCCGATCTTCCCTGCTTCATACGACAATTCAAATACTAGACAAAAAATACGGACTATGCATTCACACATCATGCACAATAGATACGAAAATAGTAAATGCAAATACATCTCAATAGTTTCTCATTAATATTTCAGGGATCAATGATAATAAATACATAAAAGCATGGCTTTTAAGTATACTATCCTAACATCTTGGAAGCTTTTATAATCAGATAAACCATGGTTTACCAAGTTTTCCTTATTATATTACTTCATGCCTTCTCAATTCTGTTAATGTGGTTTGGATCATTTCATTTTATTAAAATATGTTTTGATATGAAAATGGGTAGTGCAACAACAAGGCTCAAAAGCCTGTTTCTACAACCACCGCTCAAGCGGTGTTGGTCTGCTCGAGCGATCTTCTACCAGTATGCTTTTACGGAAAGTCTATTTATAATCTTGGAAATCATAATTTCTTTAAGATTGATTATTATGACTATTTATCTTTTAATAAAACATCTAAGGTCAGTATGATACAGATGGTATCAGAGCTTTAGGCTCGAATACCTTAGGACCGAGGGACGGGGTGTGTTACATCCAGAGGGGTGAACTGCATGCCTCATTCATGTTATGTATGTTTGTGTGTTTATGTCCGATGTGACTTACCTACTTGTATCATATTATTTCGTGAGTATGGAGGGGGATCTTTAAGGGTGATTCCCCTTGCTGCGGCATTCGGGTTACTTGTTTGGGGTTCCATTTCGAAATCCAGGCCAGTTATTCAAATTGTGGTATCATTCCGAGAAGCCTTCTCGTTATGTGGTTGTGTGATGTATGTTTTGGTGATTTGATGATATTATGATTTACCCTGAACCACTTAGTTCAAGGGACGTTATTTGACCTCTCCTCGAAATAAGTTAAGATCTTGAATTGTGTATTGACCTCTCATCTCCCCCATACTTTTATGTAGCCCTTGATGTCTCGAGGAAGAGGGTGCGGCCGAGGCCGCAATATGGATGATATTTCGGACGTGAGGGAGGAGCCAGCCGTTGGCGATACGCAGGAAATGGGGGATGCAATAAACTGCCATGTACCTGGGGATGGGCTAGGAGTCCTTCAGAAGTTGGTACCTAGTGTCATGTCACTAGCTGAGGGTGCTAGAGGTGGAGTTCAGGGAGCAGAGACTAGAATGTCAATAGCCATGAAGGATTTCCTACGACTTGATCCGCTCACGTTCAACGGTGATCCAGACCTAATGGTCGCCACGGCTTGGCTTGATAGGGTTAGTAAGATCCTTAAAACTTTGAGAATTACAGAAGACGTAATCAAGATTGACCTGGCTACCTTTCAGTTACAATGAGAGGCAGATAAGTGGTGGAATTATGCAAAGTCTATGAGTGATGATATATGGGACACTTTCTCCAATTAGATCTTAGAGAAATATTTTTCGGAATCAACCAAGGAGGTATACCGCATGGAGATTATGACTCTTGTTCGGGGTTCTATGACTGTGGAACAATACGAGCACTGGTGTACCTGCTTATCTGAGTAAGCACCAAAGTTAGTGTCGACTGATGTATTGTGTGCTAGGTAGTTTGAACGGGGCCTACATCCAGCTATCAGTAACAGAGTAATGGGATCTAGATATACAGTTTTTACTGATCTTGTAGAGGCAGCTATCGCGATAGAGCAGAGGTTACCCATGAATGCGAGAGGAGTGGTGAGGAGAAGCCTCCAGTTTCTATGTGGTCGGCTTTGTCTTCTAGGCAGCAGTCACATAAAAGAGAGTTAGGGGATAGTTGATCATTTTCTTATGCACCACGGTAGCTGCAGTTACGCACAGTATCAACCTCATCAGCTAGGTCTACTGGACATTCGGGTTAGGGAGATCTATCTTGCTTTACTTGTGTTCAGCAAGGACATTGGGCAAGGAGTTGCCCCCAGAGACTTGTATGTTACCAGTGTGGACAGCTAGGACATATACATCCGAATCGTCCAAAGGGAAAGAGTGGACAGAGTACGACAGGTGCATCTCAAGGACAGACTACTCATGGGTGACAGAGGCCTGTTCAGACACCGCAACAGTTAGGATTGCAACCTGTTAGGACGGGAGGTGGAGCTTCTTCGGCTCAGTCAGCGAGACCGACTACTCAGGGGAGAGTGTACTGTTTGCTCGGACTAGCTACTACAGCCACTCAGCTCGTACCAGCCCCTCCAGACACCACAGTCGGGTCATCAGTTCTTAGAGGTACATTATTAGTGTACCATTCATGTGCACATGTTCTTATTGATACATGAGCTTCTCATTCTTTTATATCATCTAACTTTATTACATCTCTTGGGTTGGAGAGTGAGGAATTGAATCGTAGATTATATATGGATACTCCTTCTGGTGTTCCTATAGTTGCAAGGATGGTATGTAGGTCTTGTGAGATTGAGATAGCTCATCATTATTTAGCCTTCGACCTCATCATTTTAGATATGGATTCATTTGGCATTATCATAGGGATAAATTGGTTAGTTACCTTCCATACACATAGATTGTGACCGTCGCCGTGTAACTATCTTTACCTATGACGAAGATTCTTTTTATTTTATTTGCGAAAAGGATGATGGCTCTATCCCTATGCATTCTCCTTTTGATGGGGACCTTGGTGCTTTATTTTTTGCTCTAATACTTGATGATGATTATATTGCCTATGATAGTTTTCCTATAGTAGTGTTCGAATTTCTAGATGTGTTTCTGCAAGACCTTTTCGTGCTCCCTCCTCGACGTGAAGTTGATTTTTGTATTGATTTGCATCCGAGGATGGCTCCTATCTCTATGCCACCCTACTGCTTTAGCCTAGCTGAGTTAGCAAAGTTAAAGGTCCAGATGGATGAATAACAGAGGAAAGGATTTATTCGACCTAGCGTGTCCTCGTGGGGTGCTCCAGCCCTCTTTGCTAAAAAGAAGGATGGATCTCTTCGACTTTGCATCGATTATAGTGTTTGTTGATGATATCCTTATATACTCGCCTTCAGTTGAGACACATGAGAAGCACCTGCGCATTTCCTTACAGTTGTTACGAGACCATAGGCATATGCCATGTTTGAGAAATGTTAGTTTTGGCTCTTGGAGGTGCGATTTCTGGGTCATGTGGTTTTTGAAAAAGGAGTAGCGGTGGGCCCATCAAAGATTGAGGCAGTTACAAATTGGGAAATACCAAAATCAGTATTTCAGATTCGAAGATTCTTAGGCCTTGCTAGATATTATCATCGTTTTGTAAGTGATTTTTCTAGGTTGGTGGCACCAATGACCCGCCTCACACATAAGGTGGTTAAGTTTTCTTGGGATAATAGTTGCAAGACAACTTTTCAGGAGCTGAAGAGGAGGTTGACTTCGACACCCATCCTAGTCATTCCAGAGTGAGGTATTGGTTACATGGTTTATTGTGACGCTTCCCGAGAGGGTATAAGATGTGTATTGATGCAGCTTAGGAGCGTGGTTACGTATAGATCATGGCAGCTGAAAGTCTATGAGTAGAATTATCCCACCTATGACCTTAAGCTAGCGACCATCGTTATTTCTTTAAAGATATGGAGACATTACCTTTATGGTGAGAAGTATGAGGTGTATTCCGATCAAAAATGCTTGAAATATCTTTTTCTCTCAAAAACATTTAAACTTAAGACGACGGCGATGGATGGAATTCCTAGGAGACTATGATTTTGATCTTCAATACAACCCGGGGAAGGCAAATGTGGTGGCAGATACACTTAGTAGAAAGTCCAGGAATACCTTGGCACATATTACGGTGCGAGAATGGGAAATGATGTGTGAAGTAAGCAAATTTGACTTACAGTTAGATGAGTCTGAAGAACATGCTATATTCTTCGCCATACCATCTCAGCCTTCTTTAGTAATGAGAATTATTGAGGCACATCGAGAAGATAGCGAGAGTCTTATGTACAGAGACCAGCTGGCTTGTGGAGATGGCACTTCAAAATGGGATGTATTTGAGGATGGCAGTCTACGGTTTATGGGGAAAATATTCGTAGCTGAGGCTTGCCGAGAAGAAGTTTTGAGACAGTATCATCATTCGTGCTTGGCGGTGCACCCCGGTTGTACCAAAATGTATCATGATCTTCGTAGATAAATTTCTAGTGGCGAGGGATGAAGAAAAGTGTCCCAGGTTCTGTATCTTGGTGTCTCACTTGTCAGTAAGTGAAGGTAGAACACCAGAGGCCGGTAGGTCTGCTTCAGCCCTTACCCATTTTTGATTGGAAATGGGAGCACATTATTACAGACTTCATTACGGGGTTACCAAAGTCACCACAAGGACATGACTGTTGGGATAATATACTAAAAAGCCATGCTTTGTGTATTTCACTATCTGGGATTCGAAGAATATTAATGAGAATCTATTGAGATGATGTGTGTACTCGATTTCATATTTATTATATTTATGATGAATGTATCCACTGTCCATATATTTTGTCCAGTATTTGACTCGTCACATGAAGAAGGGAAGATTGGGTAAAAAGTTTTGACAAATATACATGTGGGCTCACAACTGCAATGGACAGAAACTGTCCTTTGGTACTATTGTAGCACATCGTTATATTAGCTGATCTTAGCTAGGTCAGACGGATCAAATTCTGGGCGTGGAATTTGATGTTCAAGCTCCATATGTTAGTACACTTGGAGTGTATTGAGCGGGATCAATAAGATGATCAATTTTATACTGACTATATGAATTGATCCACATCCAATATTATCAGGGATTGCACGATCTCTTAATCCCAACGTGATTGATCGAATTATGTTCGGAGGATGTTTAGTACTTTGAGTCACCAATGGCTGAGATTTCTATGGCGAGATCAATATGACCGGTGGGTTAGGTGCTGACGTTATTCAGTCGATGGTTGATAAACAACTAATGGAAACCACCTCGGACATAGGTTGAGGAGTTCCCCCTCATGTGCTTTGCTTATAAGTTTGATTATGCCAAAACTGCGTAGTGGATCGGTTGATCCGGCATATCAATAAGTTCAGCGGTGCGGTTGGGAGGAAAAGAGGATTTTCTAACCGGGTTGTCAATAACCTAATTCGATTATCGGGAATCCTTATCTTAAATGAGGGGAGACTTTAGTGCATCTGATAATTTGAAACTGGAGACATAATTCGAGTTTAGGGCTGGGAGTTCAATCAGGACCTTTGGTGGAATAAGTCTTTGCTCGTGAGAGAATGGATCAAACTCGGTGATAGAGTTAGGGATATTCGGTATTCTTATACAATTAGCTCGTGTCCTATAATTCCTCGTGACCCCTCACGTAGTCCTTTTATACCTACGTGTTTTTTATGGTAGGCTTCGGTTATTATTTAATTTAATTCGATCGTTGGATTTAATCGCCGAGACATGCGAGGTAAAAATTAAATATTTGGGGGCATTTTCAGTATTTGGCACACCTAGGGATTAATCCCTAGGTGGCCGGCCATGTGTGATAAGGATTGCCAAATTGGTCTTTGTATAGATATATCTTATATATCTTGGATTACAATGGCTTAGGCAATAAGATATAATGGGAAATTTTTTTAACAGAATTTTTCTCCTTCTCTCCTTGCATGACCGACACTATTGCGTGAAGTTTTAATTAATTGTATTACATATATATTTTATGTATTTTGTGTGGAGAATATGTATTATATCTTTCCACAAATACATAGGTAATATATATAATGTGATGGCTAATTATAAAATTAACCAAATCACACACAAAACAAGTGTGCCGCTGCCCCTACCCTTCTCTCACTCTCTCTGGGTTCTTGTGTTTTTGCAAGGAGGGTTTGAGAAGATCAAGTGTGTTGAAGCCTAGAGGAACTTGTCTCGGATCGGTGCCCACCCACCAGAGTCAAGTACGTGCAAGAGTTACACGTGAGAAGATCGTGTGGTCGTCTCAACGGTTACGTGGAACCTTTGTGATTTTTCGACAAATCACTATCGGTATAGCTTCTGTCCATTTACTTTTAGCATGTCCCTTTTTAGGGAAAACGTGCACCAAAATGATTTTACAAGACATAACATGTTTCCGCGTCACGGGACCCTTTGGTTCAAACAATTACACCATTTGGGTGATTGTTGATAGATTGACTAAGTCAGCCCATTTCTTGCCTATACGTCTGAATTTTTCGATGGCCAAGTTGGGTCGCCTATATCTTGCTTAGATTATTCGTTTGCTTGGTGTCCCCATTTCTATGGTATCTGACAGAGACCCACGTTTTACATCCCGTTTTTAGAGAGGCTTGCAAGAAGCTATGGAAACGGACTTACCATATAGCACGGAATTTCACCCTTAGACTGATGGCCAATCTGAGCATACAATCCAGATTTTAGAAGATATGTTGCGAGCCTGCATGCTAGACTGTAAGGGATCATGGGAAGACCACCTTCCATTGGTTGAGTTGCATATAACAGTAGCTACCAATCAAGCATACAAATGACGCCCTTTGAAGCACTATTTGGCAGACCTTGCCGATCACCGATATGTTGGACTGATGTGGGAGAGTCTAGTTTGTCAAGACGAGAGTTGGTTTGGGAGACGACAGAAAAGGTGTCAATTATCCGGCAACGTTTAATCGCAGCACAAAATTGTCAGAAAAGTTACTTGGACAAGAGGAGACGGCCTCTAGAGTTCGAAGATGGAGATCATTTCTTTCTTTGGATCTCTTCACGTAAAGGAGTGATACGATTAGGAAAGAGTGGTAAATTGTCTCCACGGTATATCAAACCTTTCCTAGTCGAGGAGTGGATTGGAGCAGTTGCTTATCGTTTGACCATACCACCACAGCTATCATCCGTTCATGACGTTTTCCACGTGTCGATGTTGTAAAAGTACAAACCAGACTCCTCGCATATACTCGACTGGTCAAATCGTAGAGTTGATGAGGATGCCACGTATGTGGAGAAGCCCATTCGAATACTTGATACCCGAGAACAGGTCTTGAGAGACAAAACTACATCATAGGTTAAGGTCCTATGGAAACACCATGGAGAGGATGAAGCCACTTGGGAGAGAGATTCTTTTTTCCGAGACCGTTATCCAGAATTGTTTTATACTGGAGGATATGATTTCGAGAACGAAATATCCTAAGTGGGGGAGGTTGTAACAACCCGGATTTTTTCAAATTATTTAAAGTCAGAAAATAATAATATTGATTTTAAACGGAGGGAATAAAAGTTTTGTGGTTTTGACAAAATTAAAAGGTTATTTAATTAACCGTTTGACAGTGAGATTTAAAAAGTTAAAATAAAATTTTTGGAGATTTTTGGTTATTTAACTTTTTAATAAAAAAATAATTTAAAAAAGCATTTTAAACGATTTGAGTCCTTAAGAAAATTCTAGAGAGCTTCTCTCTCTAGAAAGCTCTCCCCTAGGCGACTATGGTGTCCATCGCTCTGGTGGCCTCGAGTTCGTCCATGTCCTCCTCTATCTTTGCTTCAGATATGCTGATCGGGGTTGTTTCCTTACCTACTTCCGAGTAAGTTTTGTTATCTAGATTAATCATTGGTGTTTTTTATTGGATGAATATGAGTTTCTAGTTTGGCTCTATTTTGTTACAATCAAAGGAAGTTTGAAGAATGGAGCTGTGTAGTAATGGTGGTTTTTTGGTTTTTATATTATACCATATTTTGGATTCAAAGAGAAAACACGGTTTTCTGATTTTTCGGTGGTTTTAGATGCGATTATGTTTCTTTAATGGGATTATGTTTCGATTATTATGTATTACGTTGTTTGAATTCGTGAGGTTGAAGATGAGGTTTTGTGTGATGCCTTGGTCAATGATGTTATACAACTGGAGAAGTACGTGTATCCATTAGCTTAAGGATTTTCGATCCTTTTGAAGAGAATCCGTATTTCGTTTGTTCGGTTTTTGCAAAATCACTTCTCTGGATTAACAGTGAGGATACAAGAATCTGTTTGGTCGGTGGCTTTATGAGATGATGTTCTTCTTATGGTTTTGAAGATGAGATTTTTTGGGTGGATTTTTGAAGATGAGATTATTTTGTTTTCTCATAAATCCTGGGTTTGAGTTCTTGAGGATGAAGATGGCCAGTTGCGTGTAATAGTGGGTGAAGATAAAGTGGCGGGTTTTGGATCGCTTGGTGGAAGAGGACAAGTGGGAGATAAGCCCGATTGGGCGCGTGGATATTGGGCTTAGGGTTGTACAGCCGTTGCCGCAGGTCCTATGTGCAATGCAAAGTTTATCGGTTGGAGGAAGAAGATAAAGTGGGAGACACGCCTGGTTGGGCGCGTGGATATCGGGAAGTGTAGTCTTTATTGTTGCAGGTCCCATGTGTAATGGCAGAGTAGTGTTTGGTGGGTCTGGTCCTGATGAGCTCCACGTGGAGGGCCTAATTAATTGAGGGATTGCTTTTATGAGATAAAATGGAATGAGGCGGGAAGTTTGCCGCCCAGTTTTTCGGTGGTTTTTTAGTGGGCTTTGCTTATCAACGGATCGGTTCTGATAGGTGCAGGCTGTAAAATCTGGTGGACCAGATTGGAGTATTTGTGTGCCCATGGAGTATTTGGATTTTTGGTTGACCAAATTGATAGATTATTTTGTGTATTATTTGACTATTTTGATGGCCGTCGTCTGGGACGCTCCTTTGTTAGATTTCCTTTTCGAGAGAGCTTCTCATGTAAGGGGTTATTTTCTCCCGGCCTCGTCTGGGTTTTGGTCTCAGGGTCTGCATCCCCTAGTAGAGGTTTGCTTATCCTTATCTTTCCCCCCCCGCCCCCCCATTAGTTGGGGGGTGTGACTATCACTGTGGGGCTGAGTGATCTTTGGAACAGGTTTTCAGGATCTATCTCGATGAGGTGGGCTCTGTTTCTCTTAGTAGGGGCGCTTTTCGCCTTGGAACGGGTGTATGCTTTTTCTGGATCGTTACTTTGTTCTGGTTTGGGATTTCCCCCTGGCTGAGGCGGTTTTATCACAGGATCTCTTTCTAAGGGGTGCCTATTGACGCTTTGCCATTTTCGGTGCTCCTAGTGGTATCCAGCTGGATTCGGGTTGTGTATTTTGGAGATTCGTTTGTGGTTTTTTTGGGGACTATTTTGATCTCCGTCTTCTGGGGCGCTCTTGGATGGTTTTGTCGATAGAGCTTCTCGATTTTGGGGTTGTTTTCTCCCTGGCTAGGTGGGTCTTGGTTCTGGTTTTGGTGTCCCCTAGTAGGGGTGTGCTTATCCTTATCTTTTTCCCTCCAGTGTCTGGGGGTGTGACTATCACTGTGGGGTTGAGTTCACTTTGGAACGGGTATACAGGATCTTTCCTCGAGGAGGTGGACTTTGGAACGGGTGTATGCTTTGATCGGGACCTCTATTTGATCTGGTTTGGGGTTTCTCCCTGGGCTGGGGTGGCTCTATCAGAGGATTTATCTCGAGGTGTGCTTCGTTATTTGATTTGTCTTGCGAGTAGGTGGGGAGTTGTTGGCTGCCGCCTCACAGCGATTGGTTGTCCTTATGCTAGCCTTTGGTTTAATTTGGTAATGGGTTTATCTTTGTGTAAGCATTTGGTTATTTGGTAAGAATGTTAGTAACACTCTTAGTAGCTTTAGTGTTTTTTGGGTTAAGTTGTAATTGGGTATCTTTAGGGTTTCTTTTTTCTCTTTGGGTAAGTTTTGGGGTTTCTTTGGGTTGTAAGGCCTGGGGAATGCCCCTTGTAAATGTGTAAGCTTTCTTTTTCTTTTTATACACACTTAATTACCCCAAAAAAATAATTTAAAAAGGAAAAGAATTTTTCGGGTACAAAATTTCTTTCTTGGATAAAAAAAACTGTGATTTTGTTAAATGATTTTGGGGGCATAGTAGTATATATATATATAGGGGTATATATATATATATATATAATATACTTAAAAATTTTTATAAAACGAAAGAAAAAAAAGAAATAATTTTCCAGTCGCAACTGGTGCGAACCAGAGAGGAGAAACGAGAGAGCGAGAGAGAGGGAATGAAGGAAAAAGAAGAAGGAGAGAAGGAAGGCGGCCCCACCCTCGGCCACCACCGGTGACCACCACCGCCCCGCCACCATCGACGGCGGCAAGGAGGGAGAAACGGCGACAGAAGCGGCAGAAACATGGGAGATCGCCGCACGACTCTGATGGCTTTGGGTGACGATTCGAGCCTCGAATCGGCTTGTTTTCCTCTGATTTCTTTGTCTAAGGTAATCTACTAGCCCTCAAGAACATTTGTAGTAATTTTGTTTGGGTTTTTGTGGAGGTTTCGTGATCGATCGCGAGTTAGGGCTTCGTCGAACCCGACGGTAGCAATTTTTGGATTTTTGGTTTTTAAGCTTGCTTTGGGCTATTAAATCATGAAATTGAACTTAGATATATGTTCCTAAGCTTGATAGGATTATTTTGATGTAATTAATTTCAATTTTGGAGAAAGTGGGGTTTTCGGGTCGGATTTGGGACCAATTTTGGGGGTTTTGGCCTCCGGGGAGTTAATTTGTAAAATTAACTCCAATTCTGGGTTATTGATGTAGAATATAGCCCGTGATAAAAGTTTGGTAATTTTTGGGCTAAGCGATGTTAGTCCTCCTTAAGTAATTCACAAGTTGGTAACTTTGTTTTGGGCAGTTCAGGCAATTTTTGGGACTGGCTTGGAGCGACTACGGATTGGACTTGACTTCCAGTGTCGTCTCGGCTACGAGGTAGGAATCGACCTAC
>JAULLG010114113.1:0-13169 GCA_035668355.1 Sarracenia leucophylla
TGGAAATGCTTAAGACTAGGCTTACGCCCAGTCCATAATTCCAAAGGGGTATCGGGAACGGCCTTAGTAGGTACCGAGTTCAGAATATAAGTCATTGTCTCTAATGCAAAACCTCAAAATGAATGTGGCAAATCTGAATAACTCATCATCGACCTCACCATCTCCTTAAGGGACCCATTCTTCGTTTCCACTACACCATTTTGCTGTGGTGTCCCCGGTGTAGTCAATTGGGATATAATCCCGTGTTCTAATAAGTAGTCCCTAAATTCCCCGAGAAGATACTCACGCCCACGATCAGATCGTAGGGTTTTGATACTTTTACCTATCTGCTTCTCCACCTCAGCCTTAAACTCATTGAATTTTTCAAAGGTTTCAGACTTGCGGTGAAGTAGGTAAACGTATCCATACCTAGAGTAGTCGTCAATAAAAGTGACGAAGTACTCATAACCTCCTCGTGCCTGGATATGCATTGGACCACATAAATCAGAATGAACCAACTCTAACACCTCATTGGCTCTAAGTCCCTTGGCCGTAAACGGCCTCTTGGTCATTTTGCCTTCTACACAAGATTCACTGACTGGAAGTGCCTCCACTTCTAATGAACTCAAAGATCCATTTTCAACTAGTCTTTGAATCCTCTTTAGATTATATGACCTAGACATAAGTTCCAAAGCAGTATTTGGTTCGTGGAAGAAACTTTCCTTTTTAGTGGTAATACATTCAATTTAATTGCCTCATTCACATTAATAGTAGGAAAAATACGATGCAATATATAAAGGCCATTTTCCAACATACCACGACAGATAATTTGTTTCCCATCCATAATACTGCAATAATTCTTATTAAAAGAAACTGAATATCCATCAATCCCCAAACAGGAAACCGAAACTAAGTTCCGTCAGATTTGGGTTACCTACAAAATGTTCCTCAAAAATAAAGTCTTATTCCTACTAAAATAAAGCACCATCTCTCCAACTACAGTAGCAGAGACTTGAGAGTTATTCCCCATCTATAGATATATCTCGCCATTTCTAAGCTGCCTGGTTACCTAGAACCCCTGCAGAGAATTGCAGACATGATTAGTGGCTTCCGTATCTACACACTAGGTTCCAGTAGATACAACCGCTAAACATGATTCAACGATAAAAGAGAAAGCAATACCCCCAGCTTCCTTGTTCATACGGTTTGGACAGTCCTTCTTCTAGTGTCTCGATTTCAGAAAATAAAAGACTTACCCGTAGGCACCTTATTTTCCACCTCGGTAACCGATGGCTTTGCCTTACCAACTCCCTTTGCATTTATCTGTTTCTAACCTTTCTTCTTCTTCTTACCACCAATTGGCCTTGAAAAGGAAGCCTTTTCAACCATAAATTCATGAGTCGACTTGCATATAACACCTTCCGCTACCTAGAGTTCTTTCAATAATTCTACCAGAGAAAAATGAAGTTTGTTCATAGTACAATTGCGGCGGAATTGATTGAAGGAATCAGACAAAGGCTGGAGCACCATATCAATCTGGGTTTCCCCATCGATCTGGGCTCCAAGGACCTCTAGCTCGTTAAGATGACCGATCCTATTCATAACGTGGTCCCTCACAAGTGTACCCAAAGCCGTAGTCGTGTTCATGAGAGCCTTCATGGCCACATGCCTTGCTGCCCGACCTTGCTTACCAAACGTTTATGTAAGGTTTTGCATGATCTCAGGTGCAGATTCCATAGACTGATGTTGGCTTTGCAACATGTCTGACATAGAAGCCAGCATGTAGCAAGTCTCCATCCGATCATACTTCTTCCATAACTCATAATAACGAACATCCAATTCTGGAGTTTCGTTATTCGGAGCAGGAGGGCAAGGCTCATATAGCACGAACTTATAATCGTCAGAAGTGAACACTATATCAAGGTTTTGTTTCCAAGTGATAAAATCTAGTCCAGTTAACTTGGGTTCCTTGGGAATCGTTGCTAGTGGATTGAAAGAACCCTTTTATTATGTCCTAAAAAAACATAAGAGAAAAATTTTTAATTATGTGAAAATTTTTGGTTCCCTCATCCTTTTAATTATGTGAAAATCTAGTCCAGTTAACTCTAGCTCTTTATCATTTTATATGTATGGAACTTGGAATTTATCTATGAATGTTTAATGGAAGGAATTTATGGTTTGTTTATCATTATTTTGCAATGTTGGCTTGGATTGAGATAGCATTAGTAACATTGTACCGTGTTGTAGTTGGAGTAGGAAAACGTTTGGTGGCAAGTGGCGGTTTTTTATTCTAACAATTGAGGATTTTTCTTGAAATCCATAACGGTTAGAATTGTAAAAAGCCCACCAATTGATTTAAAAACCTTGCTACACACTTTCTCAACATTGTGGATGCTATTTTAGGTTTTATGGTGTAACACATGCAGGTTTTGGGGTTAAAACGTAGCTGCAGTATCTGGGTTGAAAACCCATTTTCTGCAACAGTCGCTCGAGCGAGATAGGGGTTGCTCGAGGGAACTTCTGTTTTCTGCGCACCCAAAAATTACATGTTTTTAAATGGATGTTTAGAGTATATTTATGATTCAAAGCCTCTTTCTTTGGTCTTGTTACTAAGCAACCTTTTTACGGTTTTTGGCTTGATTTTGATAAGTCAAGGAAAGAAACCTTTGTAAACAAATTTTTTTTTTTAGAATACAAAGGTTTCTAAGAAAGTGTAATATTTTTTGATCGGTTTGTTGTTTAATTAATAATCCGAGACTAGGACATTACACATCATATCATCACTAGGTCTTTTGACAGACCTCTCCCAGCCATTCAGTTGCTCCTTGAGAAGTTCCTTCTTCCTTCTAGCTTCTCTCTAGGCTTCTTCAAGCCTTTGGTGTTGGATCCCACATCAGTTCCTTAAGATTTATCATAATCAAAGGTAATACTACTTCCTCTCATGGTAGTAACAATTCTTATCTATGTTTCTTGTAGATTTCCTTAGGATTTATGTTATGTATCTTGTTTAGCTATTATGTGCCTTTACTTTCATTAGCTCTTGCATTGATAGCATGTTGCATGAGGAACCCCTTGTAGCAATCATTAGGTCTTTAGACACACGTTGGTCTCACCATCATATTTTGGGTTGTGTAGCCCTACAGAAACTTGAGCCCGTGTGACTCATGGTAGTCTCACACTCTTGCCACTCGGCTTAGGTATTTTGAAGAAGCCTCCAATGTTACCATCTTCCTTTGCGTCGTAGTTTTTACCCGTCTTAGGATGGGTAACTAGACCATATTTGGAGTATAACCGTAGATGCCTTTTTCCTCATGGAAGCTAGGTGTTCATCTTGGTTATCATTTTTCTTTCATCATTCCCACCACTTCTACTGCACTTTGTTTATATGCTCACACCTGGCCAAGGAAACTCAGAGCCTTCTTTGATAGGGAGATCAGGACTAGTTCCTGTGGAACGCATGCTGCACACGAGCTCCGTTTGTAGTGAGACGGTTGTGCATATAGAACACTGGAGGGACAGTTGCGCGACTATGGGATCAAGAAGGGGCTCGGGACTCGGGGCTCGGGGCTGAGCTTTCAGGATAGAGGATAGGTGTCGCCATCAGGTGTAAGGGATTTAATTCCTAGTCTATCTATCTATAAACCTTTTGATTTATAGTGAAGAGTTTCTACCGTGTGTCGGTGCCGTGGTTTTTATCCAGGGGAGTTTTCACTAGGGTTTCCACATATATCATGTGTATATCGTGGTTGTTATTTTTATAGCTTTTTATTGATTTTTTTCGATGTTAGAATTATTAACTTTAACTTGTTATCATGTTAAGTTAGATAATTAATAACTAAAATTAATTTTTTAATTTATCAGCTTCTAACTTATGCACCCGCCTCTAGGTTAGTTATATCCGTTCGCAACTATATTTTCAATTAGTATCAGAGCAAGGCTTTCATCTTTAGGACAAATGTCCTAAGTAGATCATTCGCTTGCGGCGAACATATCATCTGTTTGAGATGATTCTTTGGCTATAGGCCTTTTTGAGTGTGTTGGCTGATAAGCTTGACAAAATGTCCATGGCTTTGTCCAACCCTCACTCTTTCTAGTTGTGTAAAGTATTCTACAATTCTAGTTTTATGGTTCAACCATTCTTGAACCACTTTCTTCCTGCATGGTCATTGCCCCAGTAATTTTCCTTATCAAGTCTTTCCTTGCGCAGTGAGCTGGTCCAATCTTTGTACATGCCTTAAACCTCATGTCTCTATCGTAAGATTTAGTGTTCCCTCTTTCCTCTAGTATTGCTTCTTCTAGAGAGGTTCTAAGAAAATTACACACACACACACACAAACATATATATATATATATATATATATATATATATATATCCTTTTCTCTTTTGCATGCTTGTGTGCTTGTCTTACATATTTTGTCTTGGAAAAGATGCAAAACCACTGTCGCTCTTGTCTAGCAAAATTATTTGAGGATTCCTCATACAATTTGGAATTTCCTCTTTCTTGTATAATTTTTCTTGCACTCATATCTTGAGTTGACAATTGTGTTGTCTATTTATTCGCACACACTCATTCGGGTTTTAGTGCTTGTAAGTCATAAGCTGTTTTACATCTAATTATTATATTATGACCATCTGGTTCTTGATTACGATAGACCCACGTGTGTGGGTTACCTTTGGATACTTTCCCTTATCTAGTTTCGCATCTAAATGACCACTTCTTTATAGGTGTAAGTCGTATATCTATATGAGTTACTCCATGTGTTCGGTGTAAGTCATCATTCATGCATCCCTTTCCATAATAAGGTAGAGCCTTCTATCTATACCATGTTTGTGCTTGACAACTACCAAAAATTATATATGATAATGTCCTTACATGGATTTTCATTTGGTCAAGAGTTTATGTGTGTGACTCTTGGTTAACAAGATTAAGGTTTATGCTTATGTCCTAAGGTCCAAATAATTTTAGGTTTGCCTTCTAAGTTCAAGCGGATGATTCATCTTCTTATAATAGGATTTGATTCCATCTTGTCACCTGTCAAGCACCTTGTCCCTATGCATCGAGTGCACTCTGTACTTTGGATAAATAGTTAGTGTGAATTGTTTTCCCTTGAATTGATTGCTACAATTTTGTATATTGATACTTTGGATATCATTTTTTTGATTGTTGTATGTCCTTTTTCTGGTTATCTTGGGTTGAGTGGGAGAGCCCATGGAGATATTTTGAGAGGGAAAGTTCTTATGTGAGTGTAAACTCATTCTTGGTGGTGAATTCTTGTAATGAATTTGTAAAAGCATATAGAGAATTCGTTGAGTGCATCATCTTAGGGGGAGTCCATGAGATATATGTATTTTACATCCTAAGGAAACTCTTAGTTTCTTTCTTCAAATTACACTTCCAGTGTACTACGCTCACAAAGTGCTTATTGTGCGCTCGAGGTCTCAACACATGAGCGTCCTAACTATGCTCGAGCGCTCCCATGTGGAATCATGTCTCCGTCAAAATGTTGCACACATTTCCCTTTCCCTTTCTAGATATCCCTCAATTTCCCTCTCACTCTAGTTTTTTTCTCCCAAATCCTCATACATCTCACCTCTGAGGGACATCCATCTTACCATCGCCATAGGATCTATTCTTATCATGGCTTACATCCCAGTTCGGCCTCCAGGCCTTCTTGACGCTGGTTTCCCCTTCGTACCATTTTTGGTGACCCTTTTTACCTTGGTGATGGGTTCACCTTTCATAGGGCTTCTCGGCTTCCTAGCCGGAGGGCGAGGGACTTCAAGCAACGGAGGTCAATCCTATGGGTGGAAATGACCCTCGTCTCTGCCCTTCCTTAGCTTTCCCACTAAGTTCCTTAAAGCATTATACAGAGTGATAGAAACACGTGGGGTCCTCATCAGGAGAAATATTCATCTTATGGGCTTCATCCCAATTGGGCTCAATGCACAATTTGAGCAACGGGGTTGGTTGAAGTTATGCTCCGGTCATGAGCTTATCCTCCCAGAGATGGTCCGTGAGTTCTACTCAAACACGACCTTTATTGGTAACAATATCCATTCCCTCTCACTCACAATATGCGGACATCCATTAACTTTCTCAGTCTCGAACATTGTGTCCTTGTATTATCTTTCCCGTATTACAAACCCTCGGTATCCTCTTTCCGACGATGTTCATCCTACTCGGACTGAGGTTTCTCGGGAGCTTTACAATGGAGATTTTAGTAGAGTTATGATACTCCGTTCCCATCATTTTTCCCTACACTATAGACTACTCCAACGCATTGTAGCCTCTGTCATCGATCCTACCAGGCCACCTCTGACCTACAAGTCTCTCGTGTCGACCTTCTCTATAAGACTGGTCGTGGTTATTCCATTGATCTCACTCATCACATCTGGTATGTCATTGAGTCCTATTCACATCAACTAGCTAGTACATCTAGGATTCCCTATGCCTCTCTTATCACCCGCTTCTATAGGAGTCGATTAGTTCCTTGGATTCCTAATGAACCAGTGCTCTATCCACAAGGGACCATCACCTGGGGCATTCTATATAGGAGCATTACCATATAGGGCATGAGGTTTCCACCATCCCTATTTTCAAACGTCTTACACTAGCCTACCACGACCTATTGTCAGCATTTCCTACTCTCATTTCAGTTCCTGACCTGGCATATCACATGATAGATGCGCCTACACCTGTTCGTAATAGGCCTACTCCTACACGTGTGTCTGGACCTCCAGGTCTCCCTATCTCTCCAGTGACATCTCCAAATTATGTTTCAACTCTTACTTCCATACCGGACATCTCGACCGACCTCACCATGCACACACTATTCTGGCTGATGATGTGCAGTGTGATATCCTCCATTATGTCGTTACATAAACCCTGATGATGGCTCGATTTGATAGAAGCTACAATCTCTATCTGTGAGCAATAATATCATTACTGAGGCCATGACCTCTGTAACTGAGCAACTGAACACCATGGCTCAACAAGTAACTGGACTAGCTCAGCAGGACAAACATTATGTCATCTCCTCCTCATCAGATGAGGATAACAAAGATTATCTCTTTTCACCTGAACATGGCACCCTCTTTATCTATCTGTGTCCTATCCCTTTGATTTTTTGACACAAAAAGGGGGGAGAAGTTCGATAGGGGGAGATGTGGGGAGATGTCGTTAGATAGGGGGATATGCTAGCTTTTGTGAACTGATGCTAGACACATATTTGCTATGTATCTCGAAACATATAGACACATATGGTGCTTATGACAATATCCATGCTACTTATGACAATATGTCATGATATATTCAATTTTTTATATGCATAATGTAAGCCTGCGTCACTACTCGATATACTTATCTACATCTTTATCCATATATATATATATATATATATGCGCATGATTTTATTACCTGCAATCTTTCCCTACTTTGATTAGTTTTAACCTGCATTTATGTTTTATTATATCACATATATACTGTTAGCCTAAAGGTCTTTTCAATCAAGCCTTATTTTTGATTTTGATTATAACAACGCATTGATTTGTTGTTGCTAATATTTTCTTGTACTTGAGTGAGTTATTTAAGGATTAAAGAAAAAATAATTAAGCCTATGAACATCCAAAAAGGAAAGAAAAGATTGAAAAATTGAAGTATCTCAAAAGAAGGACAAGAACAGAAACAGTCGCTTGTGTCTCAAAATCAGCCGACCAAGAAGGCATTACAGTCGACTGAATGGACCCCACAGTCGATTGAGTGCACAAGTTTCAGGAATAAAAATGTGTCGAACCTTAGATAATAAAAGTTTGAATCTTATGTCCCGAGCCTTTTCTCTCTCCTCAAGGCCAAGATAAGTGTCAAACCTTTTAAGAAAAGTGTCGAACAGTTGAAGAAAAGTTAAAAACTTCAAGCCAAAGTTCAAACCCTCTACTCTTCAAAATAGCTAATTGTGAAGGAACACAGTCAACTATATTCTATTATTAGTTGACTGAGTGAGTGGTTTTCATGATGAAAAATTCTACCCTTTGGAGTAAAGTTCGTCCCTTTTCCAAAAGTGTCGAACCCTAGGTCAAAATGTTTGAAACTTTTGCGCGGATTTTCAGAAATAGGAAAGTGCAATGGATCTATTTTGACTTCCAATGGATCTATTTTGGCTCTAAATCATTAAGAGGCTAGTTAAGAATCATTCATTGCTCTTTGGAAGGGTTGGTGAATACAATAAAGAAGATCATAACTCTTAATCACTACTCAATCTCTTTCACCTCTATTTTGGCTCAGAACAGAATACATTCCTTGAGCTTTATTTTTTGGTTTTTCCATATACCAGATTTTGTACTCCTCTTCTTTATTGTATATTGATTGTAAATCATTTTTGAGGGAGGGAGAGAGAGAGAGAATATTGTAGAGAGCTTTACATTGCATTTTCATCACCTCACAAGGGAAGAAAAGCTACTACTACATCAATAGTTGGTGCTACTTCAAATTCTCTATCATAAGAGCCAAGATGCTTTTGATTCATCCTCAAGCAATCCGTTGGTGGCTACTCTTCGCCCTTGTCGGAGAAGAAGGTTGCTTTTCACTTGATAGAAGAAGGAGGTTCCGATTGACCCACTCAACCAATCCGTTCGTACTGAGGTTTCGATTCACCCTAAGAATCTTATAGTGAATTCCAAAAAATGTTCGGGAAGTAGATGTAGGCTAAGATTTGGCCGAACCACTATACATCTTGCCTTGTGGTTTGATTGTCTCTTTCCTTATCTCTTAACTTTCATGCATATAAAATTGTTTATTTTCACTGCATTTTTGTTTAATTTGTAAGTCCTAGAAATAGTTTGAAAAAGAGACCATTATGTTTTATTGTTTCCAAACAACCTATTCTCCCCCCCGCTTTAGGTTTCCTATGTTGACCAACAATTGGTATCAGTGCCTCGGCTCTTCACCTGTTTTATATCTTTATAGTCTCATAGAGTTAAGATCCTATGACAACCTTTAGCTTTGCTCCATCTGAAGGCTAATAAACTGCGAGACCTCCTTTGTTCAACGGAATAAATTACACCTATTGGAAGGCTAGAATTAAGACTTATATTCAAGCCATAGATTATGACCTTTGGAAGGTTGTAATGACTGGACCTAAGCAACCGACCAAAACTGTTGAAGAAACTAGGGTTCCTAAACTTGAGGCTGAATGGAATGAGGCTGACATAAGAGAAATCCAAAGAAATGCAAAGGCCATCAATATTTTGTATTGTGCATTAGATTCCAACGAATTCAATAGGATTTCATCTTGTGACACTGCTAAAGAGATTTGGGGTAGGCTTGAGGTTACCCATGAGGGAACTAATCAGGTGAAAGAATCTAAGATTAGTCTACATGTGCACAATTATGAATTGTTTAAAATGCAAGAGGATGAGACGATATCTGATATGTTTACTCGCTTCACTAACATTATTAATGGTCTAAAGTCCCTTGCCAAGGTGTATTCTAATGCAGAGATGGTAAGGAAGATTCTCAGGTGTTTGCTAAAGAATTGGGAAGCAAAGGTCACCGCAATCCAAGAAGCTAAGGATCTCACCACTCTCAGTTTGGAGGAGCTCCTCGGTAATTTTATTACCCACGAGTTGAATAAGAAAGTTGACAATGAAGATGAGGGCAAGAAGAAGAAGTCCATTGCACTCATAGCCTCAACTCAAAAGGACAAATCCAAGGATGAGAGCTCAAGTGATGATGATGAGTAAATGGCTCTCATCTCTAGCAAGTTCAAGAAGTTTCTTAGAAATAAGAAACAATGAAGAAGATTCCTCAAGAAAGAAGGACATCGGGGAGTGTCCTCAAAATTCAAAGACAAGTCAAGCTGCAAGGAAGAAGAAAAGGAAGAAGATGATGTGATATGCTATGGATGTCACAAACTAGGTCACATTAAGCATGATTGTTGTTAGAATAGTATACTTAAAACCATGCTTTTTGTATTTTATTATCCGCGATCCTGGAATAGTTATGAGAAACATTTAAGATGGTTTGCAATTACTGTTTTATATTTACTATATTTATGATATGTGAATGCATAGTCTGTATATTTTGTCTAGTATTTGACTCGTCACATAAAGCGGGGAAAATCGGGTGAAAGGTTCCGACAAATATACAAGTGGGCTCACAATCGTAATGAACCCGGACAGTCCATTGGCAAGGTTGTAGCACATCGTTCAAGTAGCTGGTCTTGGCTAGGTCAGACGGCTCGAATTCCAATCTGAGAATTTGATGCCCGAGCTCGATGTGCTAGTACACTGGGTGTGTATTGAGTAGGATCATTAGGATGATCAATTCTATACTGACTATATGAATTGATCCACATCCTATATTATCATGGATTACATGTACTCTTAATCCCGAAGTGATTGATCGAATCATGTTCGGATGATGTTCAGTACTCTGAGTCACCAATGGTTGAGAATTCTATAGCGAGATCTATATGACTGGTGGGTTCGATACTATCGTTATTCGATCGATGGTTGATAATGAACTGATGGAAAGCACATGCAACTAAGGTTGAGGAGTTCCCACTTGTGTGCCTTGCTTATAAGTTTGACTATCACAAAGTGGCCAGTGGATCGTATGATCTGGCATACTCAATAAGTTAAGCGGTACGGGTGCGAGGAAAAAAGGATTTTCGAATTGGGTTGTCAGTAACCTAATTCGATTATCAGGAATTCATATCTTAAACATGGGGAGAGTACAATGCATTTGATAATTGGAAAAATCGAGACACTAATCGAGTTTAGGGTTGGTAGTTCAGTCAAGACCTTTTAGTGGAATAAGTCTTGGTTCGTACAAGAAAAGGATCTAACTCGAGGATTGAGTTAGGGATAACCGGTTTTCTCGTACGATTAGCCCGAGTCCTATACTTCCTTGGGATCCCTCACGTAGCTCGATTATATGCACGGAATATTTTTTGTTGGTTTCGGTAATTATTTAATTTAATTCGATCGTCGGATTTTTCATCGGGACGATCGGGGTATTAAATTAAATAATCAGGGGCGGTTTTGGGATTTGGCACACCTAGGAATTTATCCCTAGGTGGCCGGCCCTAAAGGGAATTATATGCCTAAGTATTTTGTTGAGATATATTACATATATCTTGGAAATAAAATAATATGAAGGTGGATATTATTTTGGAGAGATTTTAGGAAGGAGAATATTCTCTCTCTTTCTTTCTTTGTCTCTCTCTCTCTCCTTCCCTAATATGGCCGGCCACCCTATAGTGTATTTTATATATTTATTCTATTTATATAATGTGTAGAATATATGGAAAGGATATATATGTATCCCTAAAATATATATGCAGGGATATATAATAAAATAAAGTGGAATAAAATACAAGAGAACACATATGTTTGGTGCTTAATTCCAACCCTAGCCGCTGGCCATCCTCTCACCCCTTTTGCATAGTTTCTGAAACTCTGAGGTTTAGTGTGTGATGAGAAGACAAGAACGAGAAGGATCCTCGACTAGAGACGGTGCCCACACGTCGTGGTCGTTGTAGCGCATCCGGAACATACGCGAGAGGGTCGTGGGGTGGTCTCGCCTCAATTTGTGGATTCTAGAAATTCTATGATGAATTTCAATCGGTATAATTCTATCCCGTTCCATGTATGTTTTGATTTTTGGTGAAAAACGCGATGATTATAGTTTTTGTGGCCCCGTAATCGATCTTAAAACCCTTTTATTTTTAAAATTTCCGCTGCGCCGACTCTATCAATTGTCCCCTCCTCAAGAAGAATAAAATAAAACATCCAAAGAAGGCCATAAAGGCTACGTGGGATGATATCGAGTCTAGTGAAGAGGAAAATGAAGAATCCACCGACATTGAAGCCAACCTTGAACTGATGGCTTTTGGAGATGAGGTAACTTACTATTCTAGCAATGAATGCAATAGTGATAGTGATAATTGTAGTGATAATGAAAACACACCATCCATTGATGAGCTTCAAGAAGCTCTAGGAATTTGCATTAAAAAGTTGGAAGAAACAAAATCTAGAAATAAGTCCATGAAAAATGAAATAAAATCTTTTGAATTCAAAAATTGAAGATTTTGAAAAAGAAAAATCAGTCCCTTTTGCTTCAAATGAAATTCAAAATGAAAATGTTTGTTAAAAGCAAAAGTTGAAGAACTAACAATGATCATTGCTAAGTTTACTCAAGGTGAGAAGAACTTAGAAATGATCTTTGACCCTAAATGCACCTTCAATAAGGAAGGTCTTGGTTTCAATCCAAACGAGCAGAAATCGGTGCATAACAATCCTTTTACTCATGCTCCAATTCAAAAACCGATGAGTTGTGATTTTTGTGGGGAAAATGGACATATTTCAAAAATTTTCTATTCTAGACTTAAAAGGAACAAACCAACTAGGAAGGTTTGGATAAAAAGGGGAGACCCTCCTCCCAAAGTTGCTAAAATACCTAGAACACCTAATAGGAGACAAACCAATGTGAGGCAATCCTATTGGAAAGCCAACTATATGCCCCCTGTCAAAAGACACTATAATTCCGATGTGCATAGACAAAATAGATCTTATATTCCTCATAAGCATAATATGCCTTATCATGCTAACACCCAAGGACCCTACAAGAATTGGGTACCAAGATCCTATGGACACAATTATTTTGTAGGTGCAAGAGAATAATAAAAATGGTAAAGAGATATGAAGGGGAAGACAAAACTCTTCCCATATTAGAAGCCAAAACCATGAAGAACCAGCCACCTTTTGGTGACAGCAGCCTGATAGCAAAGGCTAAGAAAATTATGTGATTTTTGGCATGCAAAATGGGTACCATCTTATCTATTTAGAATGCAATTTATCTTGCTGTTTTTGAGCTTCTTTTATTGCATAAATATCGTGTATTTCTTGCCATATTCATTGCTTTTGATTTGCTTTATCTGTGGTTCAAATATCATGAGAACTTCTCTTCTGCACTTTTCTGACATAAAGAAAGTGTCGAACTTTCTTGATAAAGTGTCGACACTTTTCGGTCCAAAGTGCCATGTGTTGAATTTCTTTCTTAAAAAAGTGCCGAAATTGCTGCAAAAAGTGTCGAACCTTCTATGTTCAGGTTCGACACCTCTGGTTTATATGTGCCGAACTTTTTGTCAAAAGTTTCGAACCTTTCTTGTGTTTAACCTGGATCAGATTC
>JAULLG010115207.1:0-13153 GCA_035668355.1 Sarracenia leucophylla
CAATTAAATCGATTTTCTTTATTTGTCATTGCTGTAATTTTATAAATAAACTTATTAAAATTATATTGATTAAAAAATATGTTAATTTTTACCTCTGTACAAATTTATCAGTAATGAATTTTTATTTACCAATTCATAATACGTTGGAAAAAGTAAATAAACTTATTGTACCCAAAAATATGTTGACTTTTATCAAGGCACATAGTTTTTCGATAATGAGTTTTTATTTACCGACGATCCATATGTTGGAAAAAATAAATAATGCGTAGGTAAAATATTTAGATCCTGATGACGAAAAAGAAATTTAACGTCAAATGTTTTTCAATACTTTTTACCAACGAATGAGTTCTGTATCCCTAAAAATCATATTTTTGGCAATGTGCTTGTCGTCATCAAAGAAGCAAACTTTGTTGTCAAAAGTTCAGCAAATTGGCACGCTAAAAAGTATTACATGCCAAAGCAATTACCGATGTACTCACACCTTTCGTCGCTAAAAGTAATCTTTTTGTATTGTATTTCCTAAATATTGTCGCAAATAGTGCATTTTGTTATAGTGTTGGGTTATCCCAAATCAATTTTGAAAAAAACGAACTGTGATGTATGTCAACAAGACAACAAATTAGATGTTCTTTTTATTCAAAAAATAAGATTTCAACCTCTAGGCCATTACAACTATTGCACATGGATTGTTTGGTCCAACAAGGACTTTAAGCCATGGAGGAAAAATATATGCCTTTGTTATTGTAGATGACTTCACTAGATACACTTGGGTGTTATTCTTAGGTCATAAGGATGAAGCATTTACACTCTTCACAAAACTGACTCGGAGAATTAAAAATGAAAAATGTTTTCAAATTACAAGTATCCGGAGTGATCATGGTAGAGAATTTAAAAATAAAATTTTCGAAAATTTTTATGATGAAAATAGTATTAACTACAACTTTTTAGCTTCTAGAACCTCTCAACAAAATGAAGTTGTTGAGAGGAAGAATAGCACATTGGAAGAAATGGCTAGAACCATGTTTTGTGAAAATAATGTACCAAGTTATTTTTGGGCAGAAGCTGTTAGCACAACATATTTTATCATAAATAAAGTTATGATAAGACCTTCTCTCAAGAAAGCTCCATATGAGTTATGGAATGGAAGAAAACCTTACATCAGCTACTTTCATGCCTTTGCGTGCAAATGTTTTATCATAAATAATAACAAATAACTTTTGGGCAAGTTCGATCCAAAAGCTGATGAAGCTAAGGTTACATCAAACTCGCAGCTGATGTATGGTTGCATCAAACTCATAGCTGATGTAAGGTGCGAATCTAAATAGTGCTTACATTTGCATGCTTCAAAAATTTCAAACTTTATCAAATGGATATCAAGAGTGCAAATCTAAATAGTTACATTTTCGATGAGGTTTATGTAAAACAACCTCCTGGTTTTGAAAATCCACATTTTTGAAATCATGTTTATAAACTTACCAAGACTCTCTATGGTTCAAAGTAAACACCTAGAGCATGCTATGAAAGATTAAGTAAGTTTTTTTTTTTTTTACAAAAAATGGATTTTCAAGTGGAAAAATTAACACCACCCTTTTTATTAAATCTCAAGGAAAAGATATGTTAATTGTACAAATTTATGTAGATGATATAATCTTTGGAGCAACTAACGAATCCATTTGCAAGGACTTTGCTAAGTGTATGCAGGGAGAATTTGAGATGAGCATGATAGGTGAACTCAACTACTTCCTTGGACTTCAAATCAAACAATCCCAAGAAGGGATTTACATAAGTCAAGCCAAATACACCAAGGTTATATTAAAGAGATTCAATATGCATTAAGGAAAACCAGTAGGCACTCTAATGTGTCCTACAACAAAGCTTTCCATAGATGAAGATCAAATTGCAGTGGATGAAAAATACTATAGAGGTATGATTGGCTCTCTACTTTATCTTACTGCAAGTAGACCTACTATAATGTTTGGTGTTTTCATGTGTACTAAATTTCAATCTAATCCAAGGAATTACATGTAACTGCTGTTAAGCGCATTCGTAGATACCTTATAGGTACACAAAACCTAGGATTATTTTATCCTAGAGGAATAGCCTTTGAATTATTTGGCTATTCGGATGCTGACATTGCTGATTCTATAGTTAATAGGAAGAGTACTAGTGGTACTTGTCAATTCCTAGGATACTTCTTAATCTCTTGGTTTAGTAATAAATAGAACTCAGTAGCCTTGTCTACAGTTGAGACTGAGTACATAGCAGCTGGTAGCTATTGTGCACAAGTTCCTTGGATGAAACAACAACTAGAGGACTATGACATTTACTTAGATCACATTCCCATTAAGAGTGACAACACTAGTATCATATACATATCTAAGAATTCCATACAACACTCTAGAACTAAGCATATTGAAATTAGACATCACTTTATAAGAGATCATATATAAAAAGGTAACATTGAACTTGAATTCATAGGCATAGACCACCAACTAGCTAATATCTTTAGAAAACATTTGAATGAAGAAAGAATATGTTTTATTAGAAGAGAACTTGGTATGTTATGTGCTCCAAGTTCATGATTCATTTGCCATACTTTCTATGCTGTTTAATTTGGTGTTGTAGTGCTTTAGGTTCTATACTGATATGCTTATGTGTCGACCCTACTGTATGTTGTGTCAACACTCATTTTGAAAAGTATCGACACCAGCCCTTATACCTGAACATTGGTAAATTTGTGTCGATACCTATGGCAAAGTGTCGACTCTCTATGACTTGAGTCGACTCCCTTCTTTAGAAAATGTCAAAAGTATCGACTCATATGGAGAATGAGTTGACTCCCCTGTGCCTTGCCACAAGTCACCTCTCGGGATATGATTTGCATCGACACAAATATGTTTGTGTCGACTCATTGTCTACCAATATATATAGTGGCCTTGCGTTTTAAACCTCAAGTCGTTTTGCGCCCCTTCTCTCTCAAAACCTCTCAACTCTTGTGCGAATTGAGTCGACTCACCTTGCTTGATTTCCTTTAAATCTTCAATCGTCCTTAACCATCATCAATCACTCATTATGCCTCCAAGAATGATGGGGAAAGGTTCTAAACGTCGGAACGACGAGGGTACTTCTGACCCTAGGGACCCAAAGAAAATTAAGAGTGGGAAAACTATGATAAAGACCTTGACTTCAATGGAAATGATGGGTGAGTTAATCCATTTAAAATCTCTCGACTTTAATCAACTCTACTTCTCTTCATTCATTCATCAGAAGATAGTCCCTTGGCATAGTATCGATTTTCATTATTTTGAATCGATTGAGATGAGGTTTAGAAATCTCTTCCCAGACTTCTTTACACATTTGAATATCACTGATACTTCATCCATTACATCACCACTTGGGTAATGGTATTGATATTATTCTTACACCGTGACTACTTAATGAAATCCTTGGTGTTCCTAATAGGGAAATTTGCATCACTTATCATCAGAGACCCATTAAATGTGAATGATTCTCATATACGGATGCTTCTAAAGTTTTTTTTTTTTTGAAAATCCTAACATCGATGCATCCAAGTGCCTAGAGGTTAACTCCTTGAAACCAGAAATGAGAATTCTTCACCACATGATCAATCACATTATTGTACCACAATTAGGGAAATTTTGTGATGTAACTCATCTCCAGACTTTTCTGATGTGGTGTATTTTGAACCGAAAGGACCTAAACCTTGGATGCCTTTTCATTTCTCATATGTTGCATGCCTAACATAGATCAAATGCATCCCTTCCACATGGAATGTATTTGAAAAAAATCTTTCAACATTTTAATATCAATCTATCTGATGATAAACCAGTTCCTTTCTCAAGGCATGACCTATATGGTCCAACTACTCTCACACATATGCACATCTCTAAAGTTGATGGTGTTTGGATCACTACACGTCATGGAACCACTTCCACTTCTTCAGCCCATACTTCTACACCTTTGAGCATTCCACCTCAACCATCTCATGGTGTTCCATCAACATCCATTGCTACTCAAACCACCAATGCTTCAGTTCCACCATATGCTCCTATTAATCTTGCTATTGATTCCAACATGCATGCTTTTGTTCCTCATGTTGTTTCTTCATCTACCTATACCCCTGGTCCACCACAGGACATCTCTTATGCTTCTGTTCTAACTGCACCTCTTCCTGCCTTCACTCCTATTCTTGATCCTCCTGCTTCTATTTCAGTTGCATCTGCTTCATCTGTACCCTTTCTTCTTTTCAAACAGAAGTACTCTCCTTGCTTCATTCTATTGCTTCTTCTCAAAATTCCTTTGAAGAAAGAGTATGTTTAGAGTTCTTTGATCTAAATCATACGGTCACCCACCTCATAAAAAGAGTGGATGCCCTAGAAAGAACAGACCACGGTCTCAAAAAGGATGTCGAGTCTGTTGTCGATCGTGACGGAAAGTATCCAAAAATCTGAAAGAAGGGCTTTGTTTAGTTACCAATACAAAGATGGATATTCTTGAATAAATGGGCAAAGAATACAAGTAGAACAAGAAAAATATTGAAGTATATTTAGGAGAAACTTTAGGTAACAAAGCTGATACCAAATAAGAAAAGGTCCTTCGGAAGAAGAAAGAAGAAAGAAGAAGAAGAACTCATTCGAGCCTTGAAGAATGCCACTGCAAGAGCTGAGGCTAAAGTCAAAAAATGTCAAGTTTCCACATCCAATACCCAAGGACTAAGCACAAAAGAAGCTCCTTAGTTCAAGCTTACGGACCCAAAGAAAAGGGTGTTCATTCCAAGCCCGTAGAATTAAAGGAGGCTGCTGCTTCAAACGATACTAGCTCTAAAGGAAAAGAAAAGGCTGACATACCCAAATCTAAGGAGACAAAATAGTGTGAAGCTGAACAAAAAGTAGTAGTCATGCTTATAGCTATGAAAGAAGCTAAAAAGAAAGAAACTCAAGATCTAGCTGCAAAAGGAATGAAAAGAAGCTACCAAGACAAGAGCAAAGAAAAAGAAAGACTGGAAGAAGCATGTTAAAGACTTAGACTAATTTCCATTCTCCCTTCTTCTTTTTCTCTAATACATTTTTTCTTGTGCTCTAATACTTTTTCCTTCTACTCTTCTCCATACTGATGCTCTAATACACTCTCATTTAATTATATTGAGTGATGTGTGTATGAATGTGTGAATGAATGAATGAATGTTATTATGATTTCATGCTTTAACACACTCTCCATGATTGGATGTATGCTTAAATTTAAATGAATGGATATATGCTTAAATGTCATATTCCATCTTTTTGAGTGGATGTATGTTTATCATGAATTCTTTTACTCTGATATGTCTAAACTATGCTGAAAGTACTGCTATGAACCGATAAACTAACCTATAGGGGGTGAATAGGTTAGGAGCTGATAAATTAAAATTTTTCAATTTTAATAATTAATTATCTAACTTAACATGATAACATGTTAAAGTTAATAATTACAACATCGACATAAAACTGTAAAAAGCTACCATCATCCAACAACCATAAGGAACACACGATATACGTGGAAACCCTAGGGAAGCTCCCCAGGATGAAAACCACGGCACCGACACACAGTGGAACTATGTACTATAAGCTAAAAGGTTTACAGATAGACATACTAGGAAACACCTGTAACTCCCAACGAAAAACCTATCCTCTAACTTGAGAGCTCAGCCCCGAGCCCCTTGTTGACTCCAAAGTCACGATAGCTCCTCCTCTAACATTCTATGAGTATGACAATACTCAGTCCAAATAGAGGTCGCGTGTAACATGTGGTCCACAGGAACTAATCCCAATCTACATATCAAATAGGGCTCTGAGATACATCGACCAGTTGTACGTTCAAGAACAGTACAATGGAAAGTGGTGGGAGTGATGGAAAAATCATGATAACTAAGATGAACTCCTAATGACTGCTAAGACAAGAACATCTATGGTTATGACTCCTGGTGTGGTCTGTTTACCGATCCTAAGAAACGTAAGAACTACGACACACCAAAGGGTGGTAACATCAGAGGCTTCTCTAGAACTACATAGCCAAGAGGCAAGAGTGTGAGACTACCACAAGTCACTTGATCTCAAGTTACTACACGACAAGATAATCGAACCTAGGATGGTGAAACTAATGCAAATCGGAAAACCTACGGTTATCCTAAGGGATTCCTCAACCTACTTGCTATGAATGCAAGAACTAATGAAAGTAAAGGCATGCAATAGCTATGAAAGATACATAACATAACTCTTAAGGAAATCTACTAAAGAAACATGGATGAAAATACTTATCACCATGAAAGGGGTAGCATTACCTTGGACTATGATGCATCCTTAGGCATTAAGAGTGGGATCCAATACCAAGGCTTGAGGAAGCCAAAGAGGTAGCAGTAGCTCCTCCATGAACAACTTGGAAGGCTGGGAGAGGATTATCAAAAACATCACGGTGGGTATAAGGTGCTTATATAGACGAACACACTGGCGCTCGATCGCTCTTTGAGCACGCCGCAGGCACTATAACGTGTTCGAGCACTATTCGAGAATAGTTAAAGATGGAAGGCTTTTTCTGCCCACGCTAATGAGAATCGTTAGGGTTTCACCGCTGAGCTCGATCACTCTTCGGGTGCACTACAAGTGCTTGGAAAACCCAAATCTCGGCAATGAAAAATGAAGACATTAAATAAAGCCGCTCAAGCACTCTTCGTGTGCCTTAATGTCTAAACTCTCAGCTTATCATGATAGGCACAATTTAATGTTTGTCGTTCGATGCCGCTTGAGCGTTCTACAAATGCTCCAGGGCGCTGTAAGGAGCTCGATCCCCTTCGCACGCCAGTGCATAGAATTTATAGTAAGTCATGAATTCTCTAAGACAACAATATACAGAAACTACCCTAATCATGATATGAAATGAAATGCATGTGGGTGTGTGTATGTGAGTACCATATATCTGTAAGGATCGGAGCGGGCTTGCTGAATGTGAGCAGGATAAAGAACCTAGACACAAATACCCAAAAATCCCAAATCAAAAATCAAAGGTACATACACAATGGTTTTGTCGCTTAACCCGGGAATAGCCAAATATACTTACAATCTCCCCATTTGGAATTTACAGGACAAAACCATATAAACAAAAACAAAGCTTATACAGGGAAAAAGAAACAAAGAGAATAAAATAAATTTGTTCTCAAAGTCCTAATCTAAGCTGCAAAGCCTTGTGTAATCAGCATGTACCTACTCACTGCACATGAAACTCAAAACCAAAGTAAAGCATATATGTGATACAATAAAACATAAATCCATATTAAAATTTAATCATGACATGGTAAAATTGCAAGTAAAACACATGTTAAAAAACATAAGGATTGATATAAACATTAAGATAGACATTCATTAGTTATGTTATATATCAAGTCCAAAAAATAGAGAAAGCAAGAGAATTTGTTCTCTTGGTGATGGGAGGGAGGAATAAGAACAATTACATTACTCCTACTAAACAAAAAACCCCGTCTAATGACATCTAATAAAATCCCCTATAATTCAGAAATTGGAAACCAACTGAACTACTAAACAGAACTAACAGACTAACAGACTAACATAACTTCTTCTCCTTCTTTTTGTCTAGGAAAAGGAAAACGGTTGGATGATGAAGGTCTTAGGGAGGAGGGATCTCCCAGTCTTGCATACCGGTACGAGTATCCAGGTCCTCCCAGAGATCTCGAACGTTCCGATCAAGAATATGAATATGGGCCTCAAGATCACTGACTTGTGACCGAACGGTGGTGAGAGATTGATCAAGAGAGTGTTGGGACAGTATACTTAAAAAGCATGTTTTTATGTATTTTTATCGTTGATTCCTGGAATATTAATGAGAAACACTTTAGAGGTATTTGCATTTACTGTTTCATATCTATTGTGTGTATGATGTGTGAATGCATAGTCCGTATATTCTGTCCAGTATTTGACTCGGTGCATGAAGCGTGGAAGTTCAGGTCAAAGGTTCTAACAAATATACAAGTGGGCTCACAATTGTAATGGACCCGGACAATTCATTGGTACAATTGTAGAACATCGTTAAAGTAGTCGGTCTTGCCTAGGTCGAATGGCTCGAATTATGGTCTAGGAATTTGATGTTCGAGCTCGATGAGTTAGTACACTTGGAATGTATTGATCATGATCATTATGATGATCAATTTCATACTAACTATATGAATTGATCTACATCCTATATTTTCATGTATTGCACGTACTCTTAATCCCGACGTGATTGATTAACCATGTTCAGGTAATGCGCAGTGCTTTGAGTCACCAATGGTTGAGATTTCGATATTGAGATCAATATGACCGGTGGGTTGAGTACTGTTGTTATTTGTTCGATAGTTGATAATCAACTGATGAAAACCATGCTTGATTTAGGTTGATGAGTTCCCCTTTGTGTGCTTTGCTTATAGGTTTGATTAAGCCAAACCCAACCGGTTGATCTTATTATCAGGCATTTTCAAAAGGATAAGTGGTGCGGTTGCAAGGATAAGAGGATAATTAAATTGGATGGTTAGTAACCGAATTTAATTATCAGGATTCCATATCTTAAATGTGGGGAGATATTAGTGCAATTGATAATTAGAAACTCAAGATATAATTCGGGTTAGGGCTAGGAGTTCAATAAGGGCCTTTAGTGTAAGAAGTCCTGGCTCGTGCGAGAAAAGATTTAACTCGGGGATTGAGTTAGGGATATCTAGTTTTATTGTACGATTATCCCGAGTCTTATACTTTTTCGTGAGCTCTCACGTAGCCCAATATATGCACGATATTATTTATTTGGTTTTAGGAATTATTTAATTTAATTCGATCGTGGGTTTTGCCACCGGGACGGTCGGGGAATTAAATTGAATGTTTAGGTGCAAATATGGCAAAGTAGCACATTAGGGATTTAATCCCTAATGATCGGCCCTAGGGAGAGATATTATTGCATTATTTTTTGTCAAAATTTATGTATACCATAATAAGGGACAAAAATATGGAAGGTGTATATATATATTTTTATATATACAATTTATATGTATATATTATACATATAATTAAAGAGAATAGAGATATTACATTCCTATTCTCATAATTCTCTAGGAACCCTAGCTACCGCCCCCTCTCTCTCTAGAAAGATTCTACAATTTGTTGAGAGAAATATTGTGTGTTCGAAACCAAGAATGTGTACGAATCGGTACTCACTCACCAAGTATGCATCGTGCATCAGGTCATATGTGAGAAGATCAAAGGTGGTCTCGAAATCGACATTCAATGTTCTAAGAAACTTTTCTAACAATTTTCTATGAGGTAACAACGTTTTCAATATCGTTTGATTTTATTTTTTCATGAAAAATGTGACACAATATTTCTTACAGTCACGTTGTCAAAGTTTTTGATTTTTTCGCTACGCGGGTCTAACAATTGGTATCAGAGCCATGACTGCATTTTTCATTAAAAATCATTGTGCTAATCTCGATTTTGTAGCTAAAAGTTGTTACAATCCGGT
Source organism: Sarracenia leucophylla (assembly GCA_035668355.1). Classification (NCBI taxonomy): domain Eukaryota; kingdom Viridiplantae; phylum Streptophyta; class Magnoliopsida; order Ericales; family Sarraceniaceae; genus Sarracenia; species Sarracenia leucophylla. The sequence goes on from JAULLG010115207.1 coordinate 9,550, forward strand.
AAATAAGCAACCGGATAAGGATGAATCAAGGAATGGCAAAGCCCTTAAGTTGAATGTTCAGGTAGGAGTGAGTAGGGTGAAATCTGAACATGCACCAAATGTGTTTGTCAAAAAGCCACAAAGGAACTCTGACTACGGTGGCATGGATGAATCCCATCTGTTTGACAAAGTGGGGAAGCCCTCCTGGGCTGATATTGCAGGAGGAAAGGGCGGCAAAAATGCAGGCAAGGTGATTGATGATAACTCCAAGAGGGGAGTTTCGAGGCTCAACCACCGAAGTTTAGGGCCTAATTTGGAATATGTTCCTCCAAAAGACCCAAGCCTCCTTGGTGTTATAGATATTGAAGATGATTTGGTCGATGAGCAGTCTTGGGGAAATTGCCTTGTGGGGTATTTTATTGATGTTAACCAACCTTTCAGTCTTGTTAGAGCCACGACAATGACATTGTGGCGACAAGAGGGTTTGTTAGAGGTATATGGACATGAAAATAGTTTCTTTTTCTTCAAATTTATTTCTTCTGAGGCTATGGAGAAGGGCCTTGGAACTTCTCTAGTCAACTTTTCATATTACGTAGATGATGTAAAAGACTTAGAGTAACCAAGGACGCCCTCTCGAAAATTCCTGTTTGGGTTAAATTTTATGATTTGCCCCTTGAGTTTTGGAACTATAACTGTTTTAGTCGTATTGTGAGTGCTATTGGGACTCCATTGTTTCTTGACAAGCCGACAGATACAAGACAGAGGATTTCTTTTGCTAGAATTTGTATTGATATTGATGCAAGAAGACCATTGCTCTAGTCTGTGGCCGTGAGGAGTGAAGGGGAAACAATTATTGTCCCAATTGAATATCAAGGATTGCTGTCCAAGTGTGATCATTGTAAAGTGTTTGGGCATGATGCTCTTAAATGTAAGGCCAACCATGAAGGCTCTAGTGAAACTTCCGAGAGTGATATGTCCTCAGAGTCGGCTCAATGGACCAGAGTAAGGAAGAGAAGAAATGCTTACAAAGAGAAGAGACATGAGAAGAAAAAGGAAGAAGATCCCCAGTGACAGAGAGATGATTAGGCCTCTCCATGAGGCTTAGGTTCCAAAAATGGGTTATTTCCAGTCTAACAAAGAGAAGTTTCAAGAGAAGTCCGCGGTCAACCCCGGGGTGCAGCTGTTCGTGCTTCCCAACTTTGCCGCTCAACCGCGACGATGTCCGATGGTCGCTTTGCGCAACCTCTTACTTCCGCTAGCTGCTCAGTCCCGAGACTCAATCGTGTTGTGATAGCTTTGCTTCTTGACAAAGTAGTAGAAGGATCAAGCAAGTAGAATATCTAGATTACAATGTTGACGATAAAACTGTTTGATTATCTGGTTTTGAGTATGTGTGGGCATTGGTAATTGTAGTAGGTTTTTTTTATTAAGCCGGGTAATAGGCATTGTTTTCTCTTAGTTTGATGGTAATTTTTGTAAGTCCTGGGGGATGCCCCTTGTAAACATGTAATTCTTTTTTCTTTTTTATGTCACAATTAATTATCCAAAAAAATCCGATTTAATGAATGGTTTTATTATATCATTTGTTTATCGTTTATTCTCGATAGTTTTTTTCAAGATTAGATTGATTGTACGTCTCCAGGTGAGGCATAGATTTTTCGATGTAAAATTTTTCCATTCAAGTTATTTTTATGGATTTTTGTTGTAAATCGAATCACAAAATGAGGATCGAAAACATGATCGAAAATGGTAAACAATGACGGCAAAAGGGCTTGTTCGGATAGCACCGGTGCGCAAGGTTTGGGGCTCATTTTTTAGGGTTTCGTAACTTTTTTGACATGATTTTTTTGCTGAAATTAAGGTTGTTCGATGGCCTTCGAATGGTGGTTCAGTGGAGATTCGATGGCAGCTACAAAGGCATCGAAAACAGCTTCAAAGTCCGTTGCACGCTGTAGCATCACTATAGTATTTCGTGACTTTGGGGACTTTTTTAGGCCATTTCGACATCGAATTTTAACGCAATTTTTTTTTGCAGAGATCAAGACCTTGATGTGTTCTACCTACCATAATTTTTTTGGAGGTTCGACAGTGGCTGCAAGGTGGTCAAACGAAAGCTCAAAGTCGGGACGTCACTACTGGGCGCTATGGTAGCAGCGTGAACTTCGGTGATTTTTTTGGGGCACTTCGACATCGAATTTTGATGCAAATTTTTTTGGGAAGATCAAGACCTTGATGTGTTCTACGTGTCATAATTGTTTAGTGGTTCGACAGTGGCAGTAAGGCAGTCAAACAGAGGCACAAACACCGGTGCACGAAGCTGCCAGTATCGGCAAAACACGGGCAGCGGGTCAGGGACTGTTTGGCTTTCTTTTTTCAACAGTTTCAGCATTCTAGTGGTGGTCCGGGACTGAGATGGTGGTCCAGAGGCTGAGGAAAAGAGATGGAATTTTGATGGCTCATTTAAGGTTCCAAAATCCTAAGCGTTTAATCTTTAATTCAAGACCGTCAGATTAAATGATTAAATAGACGTACCAGATCATAACGACTTAATTAATTTAATTTTGTCGTTCATTTAATTATTTAATTATTTTAATTAATTGCGTTGATGGTTTATATTTTATTTATTTTTTCTTTTATGCCTGATTTAATTAATCTGGAGTATATTAGGAAAAGTTGTTTTATAAAATAAATAATCAAAGCAATTTTTAAAACGAAAAAATAAATAGATGATTATTTTATTTAATTTTTGTGTTAGGTAGATAATTAATTAAGAAATTTTTATTTTTATAAAAACCCGGGTAATTAATTTCATTCGCAAAATTAAATAAGAAAACATTTTTGTTTATTTTAATAGAATTGAATAAAGAATATTTTAATTGACTAAAAGCTGAATTTTTTAATCTGCAATTAAAATATGTTTAATGATTTAAAATAAATAAAAAGGTAAAACCGTCATTTTAAAATATTAAGTGGGAGAAGGGTTTAGTCACGGATAAATTCTACAATCTCCATCAGGCGTTCATAGGAGATATAATTATAACTCGCGTGCCGGCTTGACCGGTCTCCCTAATGGAAGGGCTATGTTATGGTATCTTCGGCACGAATCTCCGAAATGAGTAAATTTGAAAAGTAGTGCAAAGTAGGGTTCGCACACACCGGCTGATCGACACTCAAAATAGCGATTTAAATCCGTTAATATACATTATGTTTGTCCCTTTTTATTATCTAATATATGTTTTTGTAGTGTTTTTGTGTACAAGACAGGAATTGGAGCAGTGATGCAAAACGACCATAAAACAGCCACTTTAACAACAAAAACCAACACAACCAAACGAAGACTCACAAAATCACATTTCCCGTCCGGACGCCATTCATCCACCGTCCCGACGCCATACCGTCCGGACGATATCCATATTCCGTCCCGACGCTACACCGTCCCGACGCCATATCACAGACCGTCCCGACGGAAGATCCAACTGGAACAGGAAACTCCGAATTTAGAAACTGACGTGGCACTCAAGCAAAGCCCCGTCCGGACGCTGCTCGCAAACCGTCCGGACGCTTCCGGTTTAGGAAACTGACGTGGCTGCCAAGCAAGCACCGTCCGGACGCCAGACACTTCCCG